>JABBWB010000375.1:0-38131 GCA_016628085.1 Suillus occidentalis
TTCTGTTGATGACGCCGAGTCACACTCTCCGTGTTCTTCGTCAGCTGTGCCCACTGACAACAACGACTTGGCCAATGACTCACTAGATCATACCGCCACGGAATCTCATCAAGGTGGTGCGCACGTTCCGTGTTTGCCCACATTTTCTCCAAATGGCGAGTCGCATTCTCTGTGTTCCCCTTCAGCTGTGCCCACCTGCAATGACAACTCAGCCAATGCTTCATCCAATGACTCAGCCAACAACGGCTCAATGGAGGCTCACCTCCATGACAAAGGCGACAACTCGTGCTGGTCAGCACGCAATCCTGGCCGGCCAGTCATTCCCACACGAGCCAAGGGTGCCCCACTGACAGACGCAGAGAAGGCATCACGTGCACTCAAGGCGGCACAACGCAAGCAAAGTCAGAAAGCCCTCCATGATGCCATTGCTGAGTTTGTCACAGAGCAATCACAGAAGATCGGAGAGATCGCGAGGTTGCACAATGTAACCCAGGACCACGTCAAAAACTTGGTGAACTTCCACACACATTACAAGAAAACGCGAGCACCTCAACTCATGAACGCGCTTGTTCATGCCAAGGCAAAAGAAGTCAATGCAGGTCTGTCACTATATTCATTCCAAGTTTTTGCCTTCTCACTATTTCTTATTTAATAGATCTACCAACTGGAAGCAAGTACACCCTCAAGGAAGTTCGCAAACTCGTTGAAGACGACCCTGCACTGCACCCACACATGCTGACGCAGGATGAGAAAAATTCCTATATAACTGACCTTGTAGAATATAGGACACTCAAAACGAGTGGCTCACGTGCAAACAACATAGCGGCCGCACGTGACGTAGTAGCTACCACGGAAAAAATCAAAGAGGAGGTAGGTGTTTGAATTGTGTCATTTATACACTCACTCATGGTTCTCAGCTCGATGGATTGCATGACCGCTGTGGGACATATGCAACATTCGTCATCGCAGGCGGGCACGTCAACGACCAGACACCAGCCACTTGGTATGCAACAGACAATGCTTCAGATTTCTGGGAAGACGCCCTGAATCTCGTGCTTGACGATGTTGCACGTAAATTTGAGCAGTGGGCTTGCAGCCAAGGCAAAAGTAAGTACCGAAAACAGCGCTCTACATCTTACTATACTGATTTTTAATTCACAAGATATCGTGGAACGCGACAGTCTTGAGAACATGCAAAAGCAAGCTGCAAGACTCGTTCTCGCTGGTCTACGTATGTACCTTACACATTGTTGCTCTTCTGCGCCTTACTCATAGCAACAGGACGGGTGACGAACAAGACTAATATTATCATGAACTACCCCAACTACATGAAGGCCATAGTGTTGTCCTACGGCGTCATCTTGGAAGGCTGGCCTACGACTATCCCATTCACATCCCCTTGGAATATCCACACTGTCTCCGACATGCGAGCACTCCGCGATGCACTAAAAGCAGGCACCTGTGCATGGAAGACCATGTCACGGTCTGAGCTCGAAAAGTACAAGGCGGATGTGGAGCGTCGGCAAATAGCAGGTGAAGTCATCGGAAAACCTCGCAAGAAACGTTCGGACGCAGGAACATCACGCAAACGCAAGAATGCCGCCGGAGGGAGCAAAGAAAATAGACGTCCATCCAAAAAGTCCAGGGAGCAGACACGGGCATCGCACAGGCAGCCTAAGAGCCGTGAAATCATCGAGGACAGTGATGAGAGCCCGTCTAGTGATGGTGATGAAGAGGATTAGCAAGTATATAGCAAGTATATTAGTGTTGGCTCGATGTTATGGTGTCCAGACCTTTCCTGAACCTGTCAGAATGAGTAGTTGATGCGCAAATGATCCCGTTCTCCTCTATTATCTACCAGAAAGGCATTGCAAAAAACGCGCTGTTAAACGGTTGAGAAATGAGTGAGAATGGGCTGCTCGTCGTCGAGCACAGCGAGCTCGTACGCAACACTATTGTTGCCGACGGGCGGTAGCATTATTAATAGATACGGCGGGTGTTCCCGAGCTGTCACGCGCTTAACTGTAGGGAGATTTCTCACAAGTCCCAGGCAGAGATATTGCACCAGTATTGAACCTAGCCTGGATTTACTATAACCCCCTCGGCTTAGAGGTGCGGAGGCCCGGGTCTATCACCTCTTATTAGTACACTTTTGTGGGAGTCACAGGTGTCGAGTCTGAGCATTCCACCTCTAGCACGCCCGAGATGTCATCCAATAAACTTTTGACTCGCACTCGTTCCCACCCACTGTCCAACCCCTGACTACACCTCATTAGCTTATTCTTTCAACAGCTACTCGACGTCAGTGCCTTACCACCCGTTCCTCTCCCTTCATCTCGTCGTCTCCGACTCTCCCCGATGATCATATCGATTGATTTAAAAGTCTCACAATCGGGGGTCTAAAACACACTGAATCCTCGATGTGACCCCCAATAAATTTTCTTACGAGGCCTGTCATTCAAAGTTCGAGCGGTGCGTCGAACCCCAATTAACGATGACATGCCTCGATGCACCATCAGTGAATTGATGAGTCCGTGATACGGAGGATGATATTGCTGAGTATTTTCAATGCGAGCATGGCTACTGGCGAAGTAGTAAGAAGTTGGCTCTACTACTCCGGCAGTAGCCACACTCGCAGTATTCTTCGTTACCACCATTAGAAGAAAGGCTACACAACTTCCAGTCTAGAACAGCCTGCCGTGGCCCTTGCTGCGATTGTTTCGGAAATGACAGACTCCACAATCGCTACGCACCGACGTCATATTACTGTCCCTTACGCAAAACTCGAACCACCAGAGGGGAGCAATGATTGACATTTATTATACAACAAAAAGACATTTCTGCATAAAGGATATATATCCATGTCCTCGAGAAGAAAAAACCAACGTCCAAAGGCCAACGGCCCAATTTTGTAGCTAGCTGTGGTATAATCAGTGTAGTATGCGCGTGCGTAAATCAGCATGAAAACAAAAACAAAAACAATAAATCCGTGTACATCATTGCAAATCAGAAGGCCACTCCCTCCTTCTCCTCCATCTCCCTTGCTTGTCAAATCGTGGGTTTGTGGGAAAATTCACTCCATCTTCGAGTCCACGTCCAACTGGCACTGACCATAGAGCCGCTTGTCAGAACACGGAAAATACGGGATAAAATTATGATAAAATACTCACAAAACCACCACCATACGTTCTTGCCCATGACACTTTCCCAGTTGGCCCGACGGCTTCCCAGCCACCACAAATTACCCTCTTTGCCGATCCTGCCCCATTCCTTGTCCCAAGCTTGCTTCGTTCGTTTCTTAGCTCTGGGTATTCATTTCAGAGTGTACAATGAGTAAGCACGAAATGACATTGCCAAACGGGAATGGAAAAAGATCAATTACGCACCCACAATCATACCACCGATGCATACGCGCCAGATTATCCTGCTCGCGCTCCTGCATCGATCTAAATCCAAGGGATTCCACAGTCGTTTGGTTCAACATGATCAACTGCATTTGTGTCAGGAACATGAGGCAGCAGAAAAGGCCAAAGAGGGCTGTTCTGTGAAAAATACGTCAGCGACGATGCTGATAACATCCGACTGGACAGACAGGGCTAGTAATACAATATGTTGGGGGTTGATTGCGGGAGTTGAGGATCTCGTCTGTGACTTGATGTTTAGACCCAAGACCGTCGCGAACATCCAAAATGAAAGTATCGACGCCCACTGCACAAAATTAACAAAAAACTCCGATGGGATGTATCAGTTGAATGACTGGGAATTGACAGTCCGACAAGTATCACCTTGTGATTGTAAGCACCGACGCAATGCCCGACCCCTAAGTGCCGATGCCATTAGCTACTGAATACAAAAAACAACAACTCTTGCTGACATGGACAGTGATGATCATACTTTAAAACGCACTAGCACCGCAAAACGTGAGAACACATCGTCGTGAATGAGTCGTTTCACTTACAGTGCCACAAGCTCGGCAATGGTGTGTACGAGGAGGCTTGATGATTTTGTCTTTATTGCAGAATCGATACTCGGAGACAAGGATAGGCGTCGTTGATGGGCGTCGCGCGAACATCCGTGAAGACGCATCTGAGCTAGGGTCGTGAAAATTCTCGTGGGATAAGTGTGGTGCAGGGTCTGGGACGTGCGCGGATTCAGGATCAGCAGGTACGTCTATGATGTGTGCTTCGCCAGGGGTAGATGAGCCCTGGTAATAAAAAGTCGATTGAGAAACCTTGTCTTGCTTCGTTGTTTCTGGAATAGCAGGGGGCGTCATAGGTACAGAATTTGATGGTGGTGGGTCGGCTGCAGGTGTCATGAGCTCGAAAGAAATTCCACGAGTCTCGTCGAAAGTAGCGGGCTGCTGCGGTGGTGGATGCAACGGCTGCTCAAGCACTGTCTTTTCTAAAAACTTGAAAAGAAGTATTCGGTGAAGATGTTTAACGAAAGATTGGATACTGCATACTTGTGCTGGATACCCTGGAGGTGTAGTCACGACCTGAAGAAACATAAAGGTTTAACGAAGCCAGCACCATCAAGATCTGCCGACCAACCGCGAAATACGACCACAAAACTATGAAGAGAAGGAAGGAGAACACTACCAGAAACACAACTGAAACATATACTCAGCGGTGATGGGATGGAAAGGCAAGGATGTACATACTGCCCATAGTCGGACTTCCCAAAGAATTCTCATTCTTTACGATCATATCCCTACAGAATGTAACATATACATAGCTTGTATATGCAATCAGAGCTAATGTCAGCCCTACGGCGAACTTGAGAACGATCCAGGGTTGGGGTTTTTGAGCTCGTCGGTCGTGTGCTCGTATGCGTGCCTCTTCCACGACACCACAACACGTTCGGTCCGAGCTTGACATGGTGAGGATTTGATCAAGTAGAGATCCGAGGAAGTGGACTGGCCCTTGCGCAGTTGTTGCGAGTTTGAAGGAAGGATACAGGATGACGTAATATCAGGCGTGTTCCTGAGTACCCTACATGTACGTCGTCGTCGTTGTCCCAGTCTAAATATTAACTTGGGACGCTCAGAGCTGGAGGGCGCGCCTCGCCACCATCATGACACGTCATCCACTCTCGAAAAACCACTCCTATATCCTTCTTTCCATCAATCCACCATGCACAGACGCTCTCAAACTCAGAAAAGCGATGCAGGATGGTTTAATGGAGACTTTTGGCATCACAGCCTCTGGCACCTACCTCGATATCCTCTGGATCGCCGAAAGCGGCTCAGAGGTCGTTATACGCCTCTCTGAAAAGTCAGTTCACGAGTATTTGTCATTTTTTTCTCTCCTGGTAACATGATTTGACATCAGGGATGCCCCGAAAGTGATGGCAGCCGTGGTTATAACACCTGCCTCTCCAAGGATTTCGACGATCAGACAAACAAGTTTTCTCCCATCCTTTGCACTGTTTACATGATTGCAATCAAATTCTCTCAAGTTCCGTCGGCATTGCTCACAGTGAATCCAAAGCGCATCGATGCCTTTCCCATCGGTATATAGGAATGATACTCTACAAATTACGTTGTCTCTGGGGTTGGCACTTTCCCCACTGACCTTGCCCAAGCTACGAAATCGTCTATCGCTGATGGCCATGCAGCTGCGGAATACAATGTTAGCGTTTACAAAGGACGGAAAGACCATTCCCACCCTCTGCATCGTGTGTCAAAAACTGGGAGTCGATCGAGCGGATGAAATCAAAGAGCTGTTACTGATCAGTCTTGGCCCAGACAGTCTTGTCTGACATCTCACCATCATCCACGTATCTTTGCTCACGCCCTTTCCCCCCTTCTCAGTCAAGAACTGGAACCACCATTGCGTGTGCTCATCTGTCCAACCGGAACTTTCCTCTGCATCCATATCGACATCTTCACCTGTCAAGTCGTGTTTTAGGGCACCACCTGTCAGACCTGTTGGAAGTAATAGATCCCAAAACGCGAGTGCAGTATCGATCGCTAAAATAACATGAGATGTTTGCCAGCGTTGAGCGGACCGATCATGTGCGTACCTAGACTCCGTTGACCCTCTGTGCGAGCAAAACCGAACGTGTGATCATACACCTTGTGGAAATAAGTTGCGTCAGATCCCAACTTTGCACGCAATCGCGTTAGGGCATCTTTCATCCCATCAACTGTATCACAACTGCGCAGTAAAATTAGATTGACCCATGTTGAACGGGGTGTGCTGACCCGAGTCGTGACCATCCTTCTACCCAGCCTTTCTTGTTCCATTCACCGACTCTTGGAGATTTGAGTTCGTAAGCGACTGCGAGAAGAACGACGTTTTCTGGATCTACTTTGAGATCTTGACATAGCTGGATTGTTCCGTCTATTGAGATGATGTCTCCTGTGGGATCTGTGGCAAGATTGAGTGAAGGTGGAGTGGCACGAGTGGGGAGGCGACCTTTGTATTTATCAAAGAGGGCGTTAAGCTTGCTTGTGGAAGCGACGGTTGTTCTACCGCCGCCTTCTTGATAATAAGCATCGATAGCCGCATCGAGTCGCCTCTGGTGTTTGTCAAGATACCGCCTTGCATCTTTCTGACTGGGGAACGATGAGGCGAGACTGCGATCGATTGGATATGAACTCACGAAGCGCTTGTGATGGAGCAGAATTCAGATAAAAGGGTATCCTTTGTTTTATACTATGGCAAGATCACTCTATGGTAATCTGAAACTGTTTAACACTGACCATTTGAAGAGGGATTGCACTGGAGTGGAGAGATGGTGGTGGTGTCGGTTGAGATAAGCGGGAATTGCCGGGCCGCTGAGTTTTACGGAGTCATTAATTCGTTTCCCCGGATTGTGAACGTGCATTGGCTTATTCCCAGCGCTTATCATAGCGGATCATATAAAAAGGTATTAAAAGGCTTCCATTCTCCCCACAATCCCGTTTCAAACGGAATGTTCTCAACTACTGGATCGGTATTAATCGGTCCGATAATGGAATAGTGCCAAGATCTTAGATTAATAAAAAAACAAGTCATGGGCATGGCCTTGGCTTAACGGATCCCCGAGGCAAGTTCTCGGATATTTGGCACAGGTGTGACCCGGCAATCATCTCGGAATGCTCCGGCAGACACCCGTGGGCTAGTTATATCGTTTAGCACTCCCATGTGTTTTTCAATAATAATAAACATACCTATCAATTTCGAACAACTATTCGTTTAGTGTGTTTACCTGCTCGTCTCCGATCTGCATATGGTGTAGGCCTCCTCCATGCATCATCAGAGTCATCTCTGTAATCCTCTGTAGCTGCAATCTCTACTTTTGCTCCTTCATGATGAGGTGGACTACGTAAACCGACGCCAGCATGTGAGTGGAGATTAAGAGGCGGTTGTGGTTGAGGTGCAACAGGAAACATCGATGGTCCTTGCGTGGGTGTCGGCATTGAACGTGATCCCCGTCCTCCCTTGCCATGATGACCATACGCTCCCATCGGTGAATCAATCGGAGAGTGATGCTGTGGATGTGGCGGAAGCTGCGGCCAAGACCGCGGTGGTCCATTTGGTACTGCTTCTCTACTTTTGATGCTTTCATCTCCTTGTGGTACATCGATTTCTACCCGAACTCGCACGATCTCCCTTCCTGCTTGTGCAAAGAATGCGCGTTCTTGTCGTTGAAAGAATCCACTGGTAGGACCAGGTCTCATCTCTGCAAAGTTGGCTGGTGGTGCAGGAGGGAAGAGTGCCATGAGTTCATGACCTGTGGGTGGTGCTGGGTATTTTCTAGGCGTTGAACTACCATCCTGAGTTAGGTTGACATCTAGATGCATATCAGAAAGCAAAAGAAACTGGATTCAAGTCAAACTTACCACGAAGTGAACTTGGTGATAGAGGACGTCTTGGTACGCCTGATTGTGTGATGACAGTTGATTTGTGAAGAGGACTATGATCTCCTTGTGTTGTAGTGGAGGCACTTGAAGGTGGGGAGGGAGAGTGCTCTACGACGGGACGAAGATGGAAAGAAGACATTGTGAAGGTGAGATGAAGGGAAAATGGAAGAAGAAGGATCTTATATAGGTTGACGAACCGAAGAGATAATATATATAGTGGCCGTAATTGATCGTCCTCAAGGAAGAAGGAACACGGAGGAACTTAATTGGAAGGATCAAGTCCATCCCCAGCGAAACTTTCAATATTTGATTCCGGGTACGATGTAATAAAATTCTAAACACGTCACTTTATCTTAGATTGATTACCTCGTTTTTTATACCAAATTTGGTCTTGTCGTCATGCACAAAATATTACAATGAATTTCCCCCACTCTAATGATCGTGCGAATTGGGCTTGTTTTATTCAGGCTGGGTACCTGGGCTCCTAGATCGGCGGTCCATGGCGTGCAACTTGTGACGTCGGCGAATCTGATAACCGTACTCAGATAAATTATCTCACCCAAGCCCTGCTATCCTTTACGTGCACAGGCGATGCTCCCAGGATTGTCGTGCAAGCCGACGGGACCTGTGTCCAACTGGGGTTTCCTCCTCCAACGATCATCGCATTCACAACCATGACGATGGACCTTTGATGCGAACTCGGCCTTTGCGGCTAGGTGAGCTTCGAAGCGAGGAACTTGAGGTACCGTCGCAGGAACCTCCTTCACAAGCGCTAAATTTCAGCGTTAGAGGTCGTTATCTGTGGAGCGTCAGGACGCGTTTCATTGAGATGAAAGCGTAGTTCTCATCATGCGTCACTTATCGTAGGGCCACCTCCTAAGGAAGATTCAAGATCGACCATCCAGGCTCAGGGTACCGGTGTACCGATGTCATTCTCAGTTCTAGCTTCCATAGCTCGCTGGCAGGTTCGAAATTCAAAGTTCGAGGGACCACAATTGAGTTGAGGTCCGATTCTTCAGGCCTTCTCTCTTACGTAACATTTTCTCAAGGAACCAAATTCAACCAACCACAAAGCCCTCACAACCAACCCACCATGGTCGAGACTCTGAAATCGCTTAGCACGGGGACTTTGAACCTACGTTTTATGCAAAATGCTCGGAGAGCACAACAATTGGATGTCGAACTCGAGAAAGCCCACGTTAAAGACGAGGCAGAATGGGAAGTAGCGCCTGATATTCGTAAAGCATGGGGCAACTCAGATTCGTGAGTTGCGCCTAGTTGGATTTTTCGTGTCCTAAGCAAACTACAGAAATGAAGATCTATATGAGAAATCGTACATGCCTTTTCTCTTTTCTGAAACGTCATGCAAAGGACGTCGGAAATTCAACAAGAACGGAGAAGAGGTGAGTACATGTGCGTGATATCCCCAGGGCTATAACCCCATATTATTAGTCATCCAAACCTGCAGAAGTGCGGACCGTAACAGTAGAGGATGAACCTCGAAAAACCAAGATCAAATCGATATCGAGCTCGTCAGGATCAAAGAAGCTCAAGGAACCGGCGAGTCGGGTGATATACGACAACAGCAAGGTTGGGGTTGACCTTGGCTGCTTATCGTCATCTACATCGGTACCGAGTGCCAGTGGCAGTAATACGTTCATGAAACCCGCTGGCGTAGATGATCCCTCTTTTCTCCCTTTACGAAAAGGGAAGAGAAGACAGGAACAGGATAACGAAGAAGTCGAAACCAAGAAGAAGAAAATATCATTCGTCGAGTGATCGGTCCGTTGAAGACCCTCTCCAATTGGTACTTTGCATTGCTGCCAGTCTTGGCTTGGAATATCAATATCCATCAACACCATATCTGCCAGGTGTCCAGACTTTGATTACTAGAGTGGTTATTGTCATGCCTACTTCTTATCGCATGCGAATTGTATTGCTAGCCTTGTGCGTGTTTGAGAAACACGATTTCGGATCTTGGACGTGAGAAGGTTCAGCACGAGGAGAACGGCGAGCTGAGGACTCTTTCATTTTGGATTTTAATCGCAGTAGAAGCAGTGTGACAGAAAGTGTCAGGGAAATGGTGTGTCCAATACTACGTGTCACAGTCTCCGCTTTTATTCCTTCCGCCGTTGTCGGTGCCGATGACGGTCTACCGTATGGCATCCCCGGAACCGGATCTACTATCGATGGATGTGGTATGGCCTCCTTTCAAAAATAGGGTAGATTGTGATAATGATAATCCTAGCATGGCACTGATAACCTAGCGCCGTATCGTCCATACAAAGGTAACTCTCCCCGTTCATTCACTCCAACACCAGCACCAGATCCACCACTCGACGCTGAATAATATACAGAAGTAGTCCCAAGCGAAGACACCATAGACGGCGTTAACCCAATAGACGAACGCGGAGAGCGACCAATCGACAATGCAGCTTCTCGTGATCCGAATGACTGAATCGTAGTCATCCGACGTACGAATCCTCCCATAATGGGTATCATGTCGTCTTCACCCGATTCTACAGTCGTAAGCGATGGCGCGGGTTCGATGATCTCTGCCGCGGGCGATCGGATGACATTAACGTTGGCTTTAACCGCCGGCACGGGGTTGTAGATTTCCAGATAGGGGTACGCTGGTTCTGTGGCTCCGTATCCGTAAGAATAGGCTGAATTGGTGTCTGTCTCCGAGTCCATCGCCTCAGCCTCAATCCTACCGCCCCCCTGACCCTCAGCGACACTCACGGAATGCTCTGACTCCCGCGATGAGGAACCAGGACCAACGGTATTCATACACTCCTCCCAGGTACCGGCTGATGCATTCGCATTCAGCAAGATATGTTCTCTCGAAATAGCCCTGCGGTTCTTCCGCCGTAGCACGCGGGGTGTGTGTGTGTCGGTAAGACTATTGTGCCTTTGTCGCTCTTTTATTGATAGCCGCAGATTCGTCCAATTTCGCCATATCGGGTTGGGAGCGGATGGTTCAGTGACATGGGAGTGGGAAGGTGAAGAAGGTGCGAGTGTGACGCTTGAATTAGTGAGTGCTAACGTCGAGTAAGACCGTCCGAGTACAACTTGATCCTCTATTAGCTTGTTAAAGTGCGTTCCTGTTGGTGACGGGTCGACACTGGATACAGGCGAGTTTACAACATCCTCCGAACCCATTAATGGAGGGTAGTACATCTCTCTGCCATATCTCGAAGGATGCCTCGCTTCGAAATACGCTCTGAGAAAGTAAAGGTACAAGAGCTGCATGCAATCAGAAACATCATCGAAACTCGAAAACGAGACTCACTATCATAATCAACGTGGCAAACACCCTAAAGGACGCAACGGTCGTCCAAGCTGCAAGACTCGCAGAACGACATACTGTCGAATTCGCAGACCACGAAACATCCATATCCCATCCACATCTATCCACAGGCCTCCATACCAAAACAAAGACAAGATTCACGATCGCAGTCGCGAATATCAACACAACAAAACAGCCTCGTAAGACCATCCTCACAGCACGAACGAATCCATCTCCATCTTCAGGAAGAAGCGGGATAAGCAGTATCACCACCACTTCCGCAACACTAATCCCAGAAACGACGCACAGCACGAGCGCAAGCGTTCGTATAGGTATGTTGCTCGTAAAAGCCGTTTGAAATGCGAGGGAATAGCGGATTGTGCAGTATATAGCCCATATACCTGTTAAACAAGCCATGAATACTCGACACGCACAAATCGAGGATGGGGCATACCAAAAACAACTTCAAAAGCCCCACATGTCCATTTTAAGCGACGCAGTTTTGTTTTTGTGGATCGGTCGTCGAGGCTTTTACATTCTGCTGCTGTTATTGGGTCTCCTGTGAGGTCAAGACCGAGGTCCCAGTGTCGTGGACCGTCTGGGTGGAGTGGTTGACGCGAGAGTAGGTCGTGGTAGGTGGGGGAGTTGTAAGTCGGGGATGTAGAACTGTGAGATTGTTCTTGGGCTGTTATGAGCGAAAGAATACGTGGACGGGTGGGTTTAGACACAGGTCGTTTGTCTGATGTGAAAAGTGCATTATGCAAATCGAGCGCAGTCATGGACGCGAGGGTGAAAGTCGTGAACAAGAATCGAACCCAAAAATTTCGCAAAAGGTCATATCAGTGGAAAAAAAAACAAGGTTGGCTTCGATGGATGGGTGGAGACGCTAAATTAATTCAATTGGCCCATTGAGCCTCGTTTTGAGCCTTCTGATCAGGGTCCCCACTAGCGACTTACCTAAATGAACTGAACTTTCTGGCCTCGAGATGAGACCACATTGTGACTTCGCACGATGGGGAGGATCGCACGACGGGCAGTGACCCTTTTCCGAGTTCAGAGATAGAAGTGCTCACTTTGAAGCCCCGAGGAGAATCAGAAGAAGGTGGATGTGATAACAACACTTTGATGGCATTAGTCTTGTTATTATGTAATGTAAATCTTTCAAGTTCATCTCCATCAAGGCTCGACTCCGGACATTGACGTGAATGTGTATCTTTAAGCTTGATCAAGATAGATCTATAGCCAGTAAGCCTTCTGGTTCCCCCCTCATCATGCGTTTTGGAAGGTTCGGATTCACCTACAGATTTCTACCCTCTAGGACACATCTCCGGATCATGACACCAAACTACGAATCCTGGTCAAAGGATGAGCTGATCGCGCGTCTCAAAGAACTGGAGGCGAAAACGCACGCCAAGTCACCAACTCTCAAAAAATCGTTCCACTTTTCGTCCCACCCGAAGCGCAAGATCGCTATCAAGTTTTGTTATTCGGGTTGGGAGTACAATGGACTGGCATACCAAAACAGTCCGACACCTCTTCCAACCGTCGAGGATGTATTGTTTAGAGCCTTTGTAAAGGCAAGGCTCGTCGACGAAACTGGCGGCTTGGATGGTTGTGGATGGGAGAAATGCGGGAGGACAGATCGAGGAGTCAGCGCTGCTGGACAGGTAGTTTCGTTATGGGTTCGAAGTGCTCTTCCTGCCGAAACTTCTTCCAATGCACCATCGTCGTCCTCGTCTGAGGAACACTTATCCACTGAGGACGCTCCTCAAAACACCTCACTCCAGCCCTCTACGAGACACGAGCTCCGCTACGTATCCATCCTAAATCGCTTGCTCCCCCCAACAATTCGCGTCCTCGCATGGTCTCCCATCTCCTCCGATTTCTCCGCCCGCTTCAATTGCAAACACAGACACTACAAATACTTCTTCACCTCTCATGGACTCGACATATCCCTCATGCAATCAGCTGCAAACCGTCTCGTCGGCGAACACGACTTTCGCAATTTGTGTAAGCTAGATCCAGGAAAACAAATCACCAACTTTCGCCGCTGCGTCTTGCGCGCACAGATCAATTCAGTTTTTCCAGTCTTTCCGGTCTCTCCATTCTCTCCATTCTCTTCAATTTCTCCGATATCTCCGATATCTCCAATCTCCCCGATCTCTCCAGTCTCTCCAATCTCTCCAATCTCTCCAATCTCTCCAATCTCCCCAATCTCTCCGATCTCTCCGATCTCTCCAGTCTCTCCAATCTCTCCTATATCTCCAATCTCTCCAATCTCTCCAGTCTCTCCAGACAAACAGGTTTATGTGTTCGATCTCGTAGGATCAGCTTTCCTATACCATCAAGTTCGACATATCATGGCCGTCCTTTTCCTCGTCGGAACAGGAGTAGAACAACCATCCATCATATCAGCTCTCATGAACGTCTCTGCCACTGAATCAAACCCATCACCCGAGTCTCAGTTACCACTGGTGGATCGCAAACCCGAGTATCAGATGGCAGACGCCCTCCCTCTCATGCTCTGGGACTGCGCATACGCAGACTCGGATGTCACATGGCAAACAGACGACGACGGTGCAGAGAGCGGCACCGGCTCAGACCTCTACCATCAACTCCATTCCATCCATCAACGCTCCCTCATCCACGCTACCCTAGACGAGCACTTTTTCTCAGCTGCTACCCAATATCATTCTCCACCACCTCAGTACTTCCCTTTCAGTCAGACGGGACTGACACGCCACACGCTCCCTCGTTCGAATTTAGGCCGAGAACCGGTTCTTGGTGTCCCGCTTGGTGCGGGGACATATAAGCGCAGTGCAAAGTACACGCCTTTGCTGGATAGGAAGAGACTTGATCATGTCGATGTGGCTAATGAACGATGGCGAATAGGAAGGGGGAACAAGAATAGCAAGCAAAAGACGCCCAGTGATGACGGAGTTGAATAAGTGGGCACTTGTGCATGCTGTTATTGACGCCATCGCCTTTGGGTAGGTAGAGACGTGAATCTGATCGCTCAATCGCTCACAGTAACCCAAGCGAAAATGCGACTTAGTCAAGTTCATTCCTGCGATATCTATCACAGACGTTCAATCCATGTCATCGACCAATTGCTCGCAGATCGCCCGTACTAAGGCCAGCCAACGTAAGTGACATCACATTGCTGATCAAGACTTGAAGGATGAAACAGGGATGACGGTTACTCCCGACTTCAAAAAGGGCACCCAGCTGCTCTTCTGGGCTGCAGGTGCAGCCTGAGCATGTAAATCACAACACAAAACGAGTCATGTAACGTACTACATTTGGAACATTTCAGTCAGATTTTTGGTGATTCTTTGATGAACTTGCCACGCCAGCTTGTTCGACATGTTTGGTTTTATTCTCGCTATTACTGTTAGTGACTAATCTCGCTGCTTGGCCATGGTACACTCATTCACGATGCAACATCACATGAACAGCGCCTCCTCAGCAAACGTGCGTCTATGGCTGTAGATCGCATCCCTCTCCTTCTTGAGAAACTGTGATACAATATATGTCACCATGGAGGAAACTTTTCTAGGCGATCATGTTGCAAGAAGCATCGAATATCCACCAGCATCTTTATTGGCACCATAAGCGGGCAGCCTAGCAACATTATCATCGAAAGCACGCTGAAAAGGAAAACGCCATGCCGCACTTGCGTGCCATCCCATCTTCTGGTGAACAACGAAATAGTCTGGACACCAAGAATAGATGATTCTGGGACTGATTCATCCAATGCATTGCGTCTTCCAACCTCCAGCGGAGGGATATAATCCGGATTTTGGATTCTGGACACTGAATCTATGATATCACAATCACGTAAAGACCAATATACATAAAATTGCGCGTCACGTACGTCTCCGCGTGCTCTTCTTCTCCAGCGATCCGACTTGCTCGCCTAGCCAGGCTTTACGCACATCTCGCTCTCCATCATGCCTGCAAATACCAGTAGTGCTGATAGTGCCAATTCTTCAGCAGCTAACACTGATCTACAAGGACTTGAATTGGCGGAACATCACTTTGGTCCCTTACTCCACCCAACTCGGGCCACGCGAAGCGCGTGGACCAATTATTCCATTAATCGCCTCCAAACCAATCGAAAGTACGGTTCGGTTGTCTCGGGATCACTTGGCTCTGAGGATGGCTCCGGGGAAGACTCTGGGGAGGATGAGTACGATGAATATTGGCTTTTGGGTGGGATCATAGTGTTCGTTTCTCAAATTGAGAAGGAAATGAACTTGGAGGATGGCGTCCTCAAGAAATGCATCACCATTCTAAGCAATGAAACGGTACTCGATGACGACGAAGTGCGTATGGCTTGTTCACACTGTAGTCCTTTGTTGATATTCATGGTGATCGACAGCCGCGCTCTACTGATCACATGGTCAGGATCTACTCGCCCACGGCACCGGTGTACATCGATGTGCACTTCCAATTCTACTTTCGTCCGCGTTGTTCCGAAGTCGAGTGGTTCTACTCTCTCGGGTACAAGATCCAGCGCCGCCCGTCTCCGACAGCAGGCAATGCGCTTGCCATCAAAAAAGAGCTCAACAATGGCTGTCCTCCGGATGTGCACACGCGCAATGGGTGGCAGACCTTATGCTGGGGTTACTATGATGACTCTAATGGCAACTATGGCAAAAATTGGCGCCGTATTGAGTGTGGAAAAGTGGAGTTGCACGAGGAAGGAGTCATGGACGTTCATGAAGCGTTGTTTGGAGAAATGGAAAAGCCTGCTGAAACCAACTCGGTGGCTATCCTCGCATATCGACGATCGCTTGTAAGGGGCATACGACTGCTCCTCGCCGCTGTTGGTGTTACGTATAACGTTGCGTGTACTGACGATGAACGTGACGAAGGGCCGCATGACTACATGCTTGAGGGGCTGAGTGATAAATGGGTCGGACGGGGGATAAGGAATGCATGTGGCCTCCGACTCGCCAGAGATGCAGAAGAAGAGCGGGAAGGTGCTCGGGATCGACAGGAAGAGGCAAAGGGTTACGACGAAGATTCCGAGGACGACGACGAAGGTGATTATGAATCTCACTACGGCTTCTGAGGGTGAGGAGATCGAGGCTGATGATTTTTGAAGTCTTCTGGTCCAATGCTGGAAAGCAATTGCGTTCCAACGAACAATGACTGCTTATAATTAATACCCATGACGTTGATATGCTTACAGCTATCACCTACCATAATTCTTGAAGTGTTTTCTTGTCCCGCTGACATCCGACACATCACTCACACAACGGACCCCGAGTAAAAGCGTGAATTGATCAAATGCATAGTATTTGCGACAAATTACAATGAAAAGGCGGATGTGTGAGGGTGGGATGAGCGCTGTTTTGAACGTGTGGGATATCACTCGTTTCCATAGGCTCGATATACGGGGAGCAATACATCATCTGTGGGGTGGCGATTAGTGATCAGGTACCGTTACTCACTACCAGTTCTCGATGTGAGACAGAGCCTGTTTGTTCAGAATCGCGGTTGCCAGTACCTCATCTCGATCGTCGAGCGCAATATATCGCAGCTGGGAGAGAACAATGAAGTCCGTGGTAGGGAATGTTCCTTGGCCGTTTGCTCGTAAACTGTCGTTGATCTGATGTACGTGCTTATTGCAGGTAGAAGATCACCCCAAGCAGCAAGCTAGCCGATTAGATATCAGATGCTGGCACATGGGCAACGCGACTCACTGCAATACCAAATTATTGTCACATTCAACAGCAGCTGATATTGAGAATGCGTGCGAACGCTTCGCAACGAACGGCGTCTCAACTTCCCTAGTGGTTGAGAACTACCTAATCGTAAACTGAGGCCAAACGGAATGCGACCCTGTAATGCGCAGTTTATATTGTGAATAAGATGTGACGCGAACACGAGGATAAAGCATGTAAAATCGTACCAGGAAGCAGTGAAGTCAATTCTGATTTGACCAAAACGTCCATTATCCGCCTGTCGTTGTTGTCTTCGTAAAGTATGATTTTGGAATTTGATCGATGAAAGCTGAGATGGCGCTGTAGAGATTCTGGTGCATGGTTTCAGCAATAAAACGAAAGAGACAATGGTGATAAAACTCCGCCAAAAATTCAAACGACACTGACCCTCTCTGGGACACCATCACCTGCCAGATGAGGAAGCAGATAGGGAAGACTGGAAAGACGGAGTGGAGTGAATAGTATAGCATTGTCACCGGACGGGACGAGAGTGGTTAGCGAAACCTACATAGACCGAGGCCACATGGAATGTGACCCTGTGCTGCTAGGGCGCTTCAGCTGCACAGCCTATATGCTGTATATAAGCTGTGAAGCGAACACGAGGATAAAGCAAAGCATGTACAACAACGTCCCGTACAGGAAACAGCGAAGTCAACTCTGGCTTGACCGAAACACTCATTGTACCCCACTATCCACTTGTTGTAGTCGTCTTCGTAAGTGATGATTTCGGAATTTGATCGGTGAAAGCTGAGATGGCGCTGGACTCCGTAGTAGGGATTTTAAGACATGGCTTCACCCACCAGCAAAAAGAAAGAGACATCAGCGATAACGCATCGCCAGAAATTTGAAGGACACACTGATCGTGTCTGGGGCGCCATACACCTGCAAGGCGGACAGCGGATCATAACTTGTTCAAATGACGGCTCACTCCGAGTGTGGAACTCGAAGAGCGGAAAACAGATAGGAGAAGACTGGAAAGACGGAGATAGTGGAGTGATGAGTATAGCATTGTCTCCGGACGGGAAGAAAGTGGTCAGCGGGAGTATGGATGGTGCAGTGAGGTTGTGGGACATCGACACATGCAAGGTTGTCAAGAAATGGACAGGGCGTACACAACCAGTGAGGCCTGTCTGCTGGAGTCGAGATGGTCGAAGAGTGTTGAGCGGATCTTACGATGGGACTGCAAGGCAATGGGAGGTCGAAAGCGGAGACACATTGTCCGAGCCAATCGAAAACATCCTCACATCAATCGAAACCGGGCACGATGCCGTGTACACAGTCGTCTATTCACCAGACACGACTTTGATTGCGACTGGTGGACGTGATGGGCCCATATCTGTAGAACCCGTCGAGTCCTCGGTCAAGATCTGGGATGCAAAGACAGGCAAGCTAGTTGCGACTCTCAAAGGACACACCAACGAAGTGTCGTGCCTGGCTTGGACCAAAGACGGAAAAACACTTATCTCCGGGTCACTCGATTCCTCGATTAGGACATGGAATACAACAAACTGGAAGCAAACCGCGGTTCTGGATGAACACACGTCTTGGGTCTTTGCCATTGCAATATCACCGAATGACCGCATCCTCGCAAGCGCATCGCAGGACAAGACAGCGCGATTGTGGAACCTCGAAAATGGACAACCTATCGGTACTCCCCTCCAGCACGCAAATGAAGTGAACTACGTGTCGTTTTCGGCGGGTGGAAAGCAACTAGCCACTGGCTGCGGCATGAAGGCATATATATGGGATGTTGCTGCGATTCTACGAGAGGCTGGCCTCAATGACCTTCTGTCAGATCTAAAGGTGAGTTGACAGGCATGTCTCATTGTCTTCCATCCACTCTCACAACTGAACTCGCTCTGCCAGGCCAAAAAATCAGCACTTCATGTATGTGACACTGCCATGAAAGATATCATTTCATCCAACTCATACACCTTAGGTTAACGCTACACGCCCTCCAATCCAGGTACGTCCACCTGTCAATCGCGTCCCTCAAGGTTTTTTTGATGGAGTCCCAACGACTCATGTACGTCGTCGCTATCACTTCGATTTTGTTTACTGACCTCCGTGTTCTCAGTTCTCTGCACAAAGTACCAACCCACCGGACAGCACATTTCTTAGCCGCTTGTTCCACCGCAGCCCCTCCACCGCCCACGATACATCACCGTCTTCCCCTCTCGATTGGGCTCAAAATATTTTGAAACGGCGTGCACAAAGCGGTGAAGAAACAGATTTGCAAGGGCGCAGCCATGCAGTTGTCGAAGTTCCGTATGCGAAGGGAAAACGTGTATGTCGTCTCTCCTCCGCTGTTCAACTTCACCTAATATCACGTAGCGAAATGCTTCAGCGAGGGAGGTTGCGTTAGCGAAACAGAAACAGAAAATGAAACCACCGCACTTCAAAAACCCCACTGCGGGCAGCTCACAACCTACCAAGCCCAACGCCACTCAGCCATCTTTGCAGTCACAGGCAGCTTGCTCGTCATCTACCACACCTGCTGCCGGCGATACTACCGCAGCTACAACTTCAACACTACCGTCACGCCCTCATGCTATGATACGACACCCAGGAGTCTGGACTCGCTTCTGGCTCTTCATTGGTTGTATTTCTCCTGAATACACAGACGGTGATAAGTAGATGTTATTCTTTCGCATGCCTTATATTTCGGCGGACTCTCGTCGATGCACTGTACCCACACTCTGATGTATTCTTTTATGTACACTACGGCCGTTTCCATTTGCATTGTATACTATCCATACATCATCACGGCTATGCGCATTAACTGATAGACAACAATCGTCCAATATCAGGATTCGTTAACATTAATGGTGTGGTGTGGTGCTAACAAAAAAAACAGATGCCATTTCATCCCACTCCAAGGACGGTCTCAAACTGCATCGCATCGCACTACGACCTCACAGCCCCACTCAACTCCTCCCACTCCTCACTTGTCAATCCAAAATTCACGTGCTCTTCTCCTTGCGTCGTAGTAATCCCTCCCAAGAATCCCACAAGGCTGCGTTTCTGCGCAGCTGAGAAAGCACCGTTGCAGCTTGTCGCGAATGTGTACAAAATCCTATTTGCATCCCAACATCAACAATCCAATACGAGAGTGAAATTGATCGGACTCACCTGACAACATTCTCCTGAAATTCGTCATCCTTCTCCATCTCGCCATCAACACCAAACGGAACAGGTTCGATCAAGGTCGATATCAACGCACCGAGTAAAGACAAGGATCCCTCCTCTTCTCCCTCCTCCTGAATCGCAGCAAGCGTGAGAGCAGACGTAGAGACGGACGACGGATCAGAGAGCATCGACGCATGTGAATTTGCATGGATTTGAGGTGGTGCGGTTTCTGAGGTGGGGAGGCTCATGTTTGGTTGGAGGTTAACTTGGGAGGAGGACGGGGATGTTGCGATGAGGAGCGTGTTTAGTAGGAATGTTGCTTTTCTGCGGACGCGGATTTCTGAGTCTAGTGTTCGTCGCATTAGTGTCGCCATCATAAAATGAGTAGGGGACTATGATACGCACCTTCTAAACACATCCTCAACGCGCTCCAGCCACCCACCACACCCATCTGTTGCACAGCAGCAGCGTTCAATTTGAGTAGTCCGGAAAGGGCATATAGGGCTCGTGAGCGGGTTTCGGCGGAGTTGAATGAGGGAGAGAGTGATTTGAGGAGTGTGGGGAGGGGGTCGAGATCGAGGTACTGTCATCAAATAAGACATAAACACAAAGTACTGTTGGTTGAAGTGAATTAAATCGGGGGTGGGCACGTATGTGAATTATGAGGTGGCGGAATCACATCCATACACATCCCCAATTCAATCTAGAGGACTTACGGCGAGTTGAGCGGCTGGGTTGTTTTGCAGTGCGGTTCCAATTACCCACAGGGTTTGCATTTTGAGGGAGTCGCTCGTATTAGATGATAGGAGGAGGTTGTGCAGGGGTTGCCATATCCCTAGCTTCTTCAGATCTGCCATACTATTTGTTAAATTGCTATCAACTCACAATAAACTGTCGTTGATCTGATGTACGTGCCAATTGCAGGTAGAAGATCACTCCAAGCAGCAAGCTTGAAAGAATGTACCAGAGCCGATTAGATATCAGGTGCTGGCACATGGGCGACACGACTCACTGCAATACCAAATTATTGTCACATTCAACAGCAGCTGATATTGAGAATGCGTGCGGACGCTTCACAGCGAACGGCGTCTCAACTTCCCTAGTGGTTGAGAACTACCTAATCGTAAACTGAGGCCGAACGGAATGCGACCCTGTAATGCGCAGTTTATATTGTGAATAAGATGTGAAGCGAACACGAGGATAAAGCATGTAAAATCGTACTAGGAAGCAGTGAAGTCAATTCCGATTTAACCAAAACGTCCATTATCCGCCTGTCATTGTTGTCTTCGTAAGGTATGATTTTGGAATTTGATCGATGAAAGCTGAGATGGCGCTGTAGAGATCTAGTGCATGGTTTCAGCAATAAAACGAAAGAGACAATGGTGATAACACTCCGCCAAAAATTTAAACGACACTAACCCTCTCTGGGACGCCATCACCTGCCAGGTGGACAGCGGATCGTCACTTGTTCAGATGGTTCGCTGCGAGAGTGGAACTTAGAGAGCAGGAAGCAGATAAGGAAGACTGGAAAGACGGAGTGAAGTGAATAGTATAGCATTGTCACCGGACGGGACGAAAGTGGTTAGCGAAACCTACATAGACTGAGGCCACATGGAATGTGACCCTGTGCTGCTGGGGCGCTTCAGCTGCATAGCCTATATGCTGTATATAAGCTGTGAAGCGAACACGAGGATCAAGCAAAGCATGTTCAACAACGTCCCGTACAGGAAACAGCGAAGTCAACTCTGGCTTGACCGAAACACTCACTGCACCCCACTATCCACTCGTCGTAGTCGTTTTCGTAAGTGATGATTTCGGAATTTGATCAGTGAAAGCTGAGATGGCGCTGGACTCCGCAGTAGCAATTTTGAGACATGGCTTCACCCAGCACTAGAACAAAAGAGACATCAACGATTACATGCACACCTCGAAAGAAATTTGAAGGGCACACCAATACGGTCAACGGTGTCATACACCTGCCCAATGGACAGCAGATCATCACTTGTTCATACGACGGCTCGCTACGAGTGTGGGACTTGGAGAGCGGGAAACAGATAGGAGAAGACTGGCGGGACGGACAAAGTGGAGTGCGGAGTATAGCGTTGTCTCCGGACGGGAAGAAAGTGGTGAGCGGGAGTGATGATGGCACAGTGAGGTTGTGGGATATCGACACATGCAGGGTTGTCACGAAATGGACGTGTCATACAGAGGGAGTGAGGTCAGTCTGCTGGAGCCGAGATGGTCAGAGAGTGTTGAGCGGATCTGAGGATGGGACCGCAAGGCAATGGGAGGTCAAAGGCGGAAAAACAATCCTCGCGCCAATCAAGACCGGGTATAATCCCATGTTCACAGCCGTCTATTCACCAGACATGACCTTGATTGCAACTGGTGGGTGTGGCTGTGGGTCCAATGAGTCCTCTGTCGAAATCTGGGATGCAAAAACAGGCGAGCTTATTGCAACGCTCAAAGGACACAAACGCGACGTGACTTGCCTGGCTTGGACCAAGGACGGAAAATCGCTTATCTCAGGGTCATGGGATCACTCTATTAGGACATGGAATACAACCAACTGGCAGCAAACCGCGGTTCTGAATAAACACACCAATTGGGTCGTCGCCATTGCAATATCTCCGAATGACCGCATCCTCGCAAGCGTTTCGTATGACAGGACAGTGCGATTGTGGAACCTCGAAAATGAGCAACCCATCAGCTCGCCCCTCCAGATTGCAACAAACTGCTTGTCGTTTTCGGAAGATGGAAATCTACTGACAACTGGCTGCTACGACAATAACGCGTACTCATGGGATGTTGCTGCGGTTGTTAAAGAAGCTGGCCTCGGTGACCTTCTGTCGGATGTACAGGTGAGTCGACAGGCATGTCTGATTATGTTCAATTCTCAGAACTAAACTCGCTCTACCAGGCTAAAAAGTCGGCAATACGCGTATGTGACACTGCCCTGAAAGATATGATTGTGCTCAACATACATGCTCTTGACTAATGCTACGCGCCCTCCAATCCAGGTACGTCCACTTGTCAATCGCGTCCCTCAAGGTTTTTTTGATGGAATCTCATCAACTTATGTATGTCATCGCTATCACTTCGGTTTTTTTTACTGACCTCCGCGTCCTTAGGCCTCTGCACGAAGTCCCAACCCACCGGAAAGCACATTTCTTAGTCGCTTGTTCCACCGCAGCCCCTCCGATGCCCACAATACATCACCATCTTCCCCTCTCGATTGGGCTCAAAATCTTTTGAAACGGCGTACACAAAGCGGTGAAGGCACAGATTTGCAAGGGCGCAGCCCTGCAGCTGTCGAGGTTCCGTATGCAAAGGGCAAACGTGTATGTTGTTTCTCCTCCGTCGTTCAACCTCAACTAACATCACGTAGAGAAATGCTTCCGCAAGAGAGGTTGCCTTAGCGAAACGGAAACAGAAAATGAAACCACCGCACTTCAAAAATTCCACTGCAGGCGGCTCACAACCCACCAAGCCCAACACCACTCAGCCATTTTTGCAGCCGCAGGCTGCCGTCTCCAGTCCACCCACCGCACCTGTTACTGGCGATCCTATTGCAGCTACATCTTCAACACCCCCGCGGCCAGATGCAATGATAATGCAAGCTGGACTCTGGACCCGCTTCTGGCTCTTTCTCGGTTGTCTCTCTCCTGTATATTCGGACGGTCACCACTAGATCTTCTCCTCCTTCATGAGTCACATGCCTTTATATCTCTCGACGGACTCTCGTCGGTGCACTTTACCCACTTCTTCCGACGTATTCCTTTACGTGCATTACGGATATGCAATGTCTGCAATGTATACTACCCATACTTCATCCAAGTCATGGCTATCCACATTCTGGCGGACGAACGATCATCTGATATCAGGATTCAATAACATTAGTGGTGTGGTGTTAAAACAATAACAAAAGTGCCATTCCGCCCCAAGTACAATCCCCTACCGATCGCACGACGACCTCGCAGCCCAATTTACCTCCTTCAGCTCCCCTTCATTTGAAGCTTAGACACACTCTTCGTGTCCCTGCTTCCCATCTTCTCTTACTACCCGTTCTGCCATAGTCCATCTCCTTCTTGTCATGCCTCATTACACCATCATGTCCGGTAGCTTGGATGGCTGATATATTGGACTTCAAGATGGATCACCTTCATGTTCGTTTCGCTATTTATCCCCATCCTCGCGTCCTATCTACAGTCATCAAACAAAAAACTTCCGAGTGCATGTATTTACGTGCCCATCAATGTCGGCTCGAGGAGATGCTGGGGATCAGTCGTCCGAGTGGCATCTTTTGAATGATATGAAACTTTGTAAAGTTTACAAAAAAGCTTCCGGTGTGATTTGGGAACTGACCATCCATAGATAGTTGCGCGAGTCGCTGGATATCAGAGTGTTCTATGAACTCAGTCGATATGGGAAACGATCTCTGGAAAATATGTAAGATTTAGGTTGGAGATAGCATGCAGCAAATCAGTTCCACTGCGACAGCTCAACGGTTTATAGTCCCCATGCACAATGCCGCGATCCCCACTGACATGAAGCTGTCAAAGGCAATTTCTTGGCGATGGTGACTAAGAGGGACCAGGGTACGTCTGTCTTCCCTTCTCAAGTCCAGCTCATAATTCACTACTAACTAGGGTTCTCCTGCTCTAGTTGCCGCTCAGTTCAAGCCAAACCAGGGTCGAGCCATTATTATATTTTGAAAGCCCATGCCGGTGCTCAGGTCATCGAGTTATTTGGAATAGTGAGCAGCCAAGGTGACCATCGATGATATTATAATGTGCGTCGTCTTGATTTTCTCCTCGTCACCTTAACGAACTATTATTGACATTTCATGACAAGGGCGTACAATACGAACTTTCAACGGATGCATTGTATTGAGCTACCTAATACAGGCCCTGTTGTCATACATGTGCTAATTTATATGGTGATCGGTGAGTCCACTGTCAATGCACAATCCAGGATGCACCTTACATCGTATCATTGAGCTGCATGTTAGATCGCCACGAATATTCCATGATGACCAACAGCAAACAGGAAACATCGTCGTTGGGAATTACAAACTATAAGGTGCGATGATGATATTGTGAGAACGAACGGACCTCCATCATGACATGTTGCAGTGCTCGGAGGCTGGGCTTCCAGTCTACGGGAACTCAACAATGCCACGTGACAACAGAGCTCTTATAATGCCTTGAAGGCTTTCACATCGTCCAAACTCCAAGACACCTATGGCATCAATTCCATCAGAACTTTGCTATCCAGGGCAAATGGACAGCCAACATCATCTCCAGCATGAAACAGACAACGAAATGGACTCAAGGACGGGGTACGTGGTTCCCTCATCTCATCTGCGGGGCGGCTATTAGTGATCAGATACTAATCTAATTCTCGATACGCAAAACAGAACAACCTGTCTGTTTAGAATCGCGGATTCCAGTATCTCATCTCGATCGCTGGGTGGGGTGTGTCACAGCCAGGAGAGAAGAATGAAATGGGTGGTAGGGAATGTTTCTTAGTCATTTGATCGTAAACCTGATCTGATGGACGTGCTTGTGGGAAGTAGAAGATAACTCCAATTGGTGAGCTTGAGAGCTAATGAGACAATTGGTGCTAGCATGTACTAGGCAACACAACTCACTGCAATGCTAGTTTATCGTTGCGTTCAACAGCAGCTGACATTGAAAACGGGGGAGAATACTTTCCAGCAAACAGCCTCTCGTCTTCCATGGTGGTTGAGAACAACCTAATCATAGACTGAGGCTGCACGGAATGTGACCCTGTGCGTCTGGGGCGCTTCAGATGCACAGCCTATATGCTGTACATGATAAGCTGTGAAGCGAACACGAGGATAAAGCATGTACAACAACGTACCGTACAGGAAGCAGCGAAGTCAACTCTTGCTTGACCGAAACACTCATTGTACCCACTATCCACTTGCTGTAGTCGTCTTCGTAAGTGATGATTTCGGAATTTGATCAGTGAAAACTGAGATGGCACTGGACTCCGCAGTAGCAATTTTGAGACATGGCTTCACCCAGCACTAGAACAAAAGAGACATCAACGATTACATGCACACCCCGACAGAAATTTGAAGGACACACCAATTCGGTCAACGGTGTCATACACCTGCCCGACGGACAGCAGATCATCACTTGTTCATACGACGGCTCGCTGCGAGTGTGGGACTTGGAGAGCGGGAAACAGATGGGAGAAGACTGGAAAGACGGAGAAAGTGGAGTGCGGAGTATAGCGTTGTCTCCGGACGGGAAGAAAGTGGTTAGCGGGAGTGTGGATGGCGAAGTGAGGTTGTGGGACATCGACACATGCAAAGTCATCAGGAAATGGACGGGACATACATGTGAAGTGATGTCTGTCTGCTGGAGCCGAGATGGTCGGAGAGTGTTAAGCGGATCTTGGGATGGAACTGCAAGGCAATGGGAGGTCGAAAACGGAGAGACAATCCTCCCGTCAATCAAGACCGGGCACAATCCCGTGTTCACAGCTGTCTATTCACCAGACATGACCTTGATTGCAACTAGTGGATGTGGATGTGTTGGGCCTGAACCACACGAATTCTTGGTCAAAATCTGGGACGCGGAGACAGGCAAGCTAGTTGCGACTCTCAAAGGACACACCTACGACGTGTGGTGCCTGGCTTGGACCAAGGACGGAAAAACACTTATCTCCGGGTCACACGATTCCTCGATTAGGATATGGAATACAACAAAGTGGGAGCAAACCACGGTTCTGGATGAACACACCGAACGTGTCTATGGCATTGCAATATCACCGAACGACCGCATCCTCGCAAGCGTTTCGACGGACAAGACAGCGCGATTGTGGAACCTCGAAAATGGACAACCTATCAATGTTTCGCCTCTCCAGCACGCAGAGCCAGCAAATTGCTTGTCGTTTTCCGCGGATGGAAAGCTACTAGCCACTGGTTGCTATGACAAAAACGCGTACTCATGGGATGTTGCTGCAATCGTTAAAGAAGCTGGCCTCGACGACCCTCTGTCAGATCCAAAGGTGAGTTGACATGCACACCTCATCGTCTTCCATTCTCACAACTAAAGTCGCTCTGCCAGGCCAAAAAATCAGCACTCCGTGTATGTGACACTGCCATGAAAGATATAAATTTATTCAACACATACACCTTAGGTTAATGCTACACGCCTTCCGATCCAGGTACATCCACCTGTCAATCGCGTCCCTCAAGGTTTTTTCGATGGAGTCCCACCAACTCATGTACGTCATCGCTATCACTTTGATTTTGTTCACTGACCTTCGTGTTCTCAGTTCTCTGCACAAAGTCCCAACCCACCGGACAGCACATTTCTTAGCCGCTTGTTCCACCGCAGCCCGCCCACCGCCCACGATACATCACCATCCTCTCCTCTCGACTGGGCTCGAAACCTTTCGAAATGGCGTGTACGAAGCGATGAAGGGACCGAATTGCAAGGACATAGCCCAGCAGTTGTCGAGGTTCCGTATACGAGGGGTAAACCTGTATGTTGTTTCTCTTTCTCAGTTCAATTCCACTTACTGATATCACGTAGAGAAATGCTTCGGCGAGGGGGGCGGCGTTTGCGAAACAGAAACAGAAAATGCAACTGCATTCAATGAACGCTACCGCGGGCAGCTCGCAGTCTACCAAACCCAATGTCACCCAGCCATCTTCGCAGCCGCAGGCAGCTAACTCCTCGTCATCTACCACACCCGCTGCCGACGATACTACCGTAGCTACAACTTCAACACTACCGTCACGCCCTCATGCTATGATAAGACACCCAGGAGTCTGGACTCGCTTCTGGCTCTTCATTGGTTGTATTTCTCCTGAATACACAGACGGTGATAAGTAAATCTTATTCTTTCGCATGCCTTTATATTTTTCTGCGGACTCTCGTTGATGTACTGTACCCGTATTCTTTTATGCACACTACCCGGCATACCGAAGCCTCGCCGTTTCCACTTGCATTGTATACTATCCAAACATCATCACGGCTACGCACATTAACTGACAGACGAACGATCGTCCGATATCAGAATTCATTAACGTTAATGGTGTGGTGTGGTATTAACAAACAAAATCAGATGCCCTTTCATCCTACCCCAAGGATAGTCCCAAACTGCATCGCATCGCACTACGACCTCACAGCCCCACTCAACTCCTCCCACTCCTCACTCGTCAATCCAAAAATCAAGTCCTTTTCTCCTTGCATCGCAGCAATCCCTCCTAAGAATCCCGCAAGGCTGCGTTTCTGCACAGCTGAAAAAGCACCGTTGCAGCTTATCGCGAACGTATACAAAATCCTAGTTGCATCCCAACATCAACAATCCAATACGAGAGTGAAATTGATCGGATGGGAAGATCGGACTCACCTGACAACATTCTCCTGAAATTCGTCATCCTTCTCCATCTCGCCATCAACACCAAACGGAACAGGTTCGATCAAGGTCGATATCAACGCATCAAGCAAAGACAAGGATCCCTCCTCTCCTCCCTCCTCCTGAATCGCAGCAAGCGTGAGAGCAGACGTAGAGACGGACGACGGATCGGAGAGCATCGACGCATGTGAATTTGCATGGATTTGAGGTGGTGCAGTTTCTGAGGTGGGGAGGCTCATGTTTGGTTGGAGGTTTACTTGTGAGGAGGACGGGGATGTTGCGATGAGGAGCGTGTTTAGTAGGAATGTTGTTTTTCTTCGGACGCGGATTTCTGAGTCTAGTGTTCCTCGCATTAGTGTCGCCATCATAAAATGAGTAGGGGGCTATGATACGCACCTTCTAAACACATCCTCAACGCGCTCCAGCCACCCACCACACCCATCTGTTGCACAGCAGCAGCGTTCAATTTGAGTAGCCCAGATAGGGCATATAGGGCTCGTGAGCGGGTTTCGGCGGAGTTGAATGAGGGAGAGAGTGATTTGAGGAGTGCGGGGAGGGGGTCGAGATCGAGGTACTGTTATCAGATAAGACATAAACACAAAGTACTGTTGGTTGGAGTGAATTGAATCGGGGGTGGGCGCGTATGTGAATTATGAGGTGGCGAAATCACATCCATACACATCCCCAATTCAATCTAGAGGACTTACGGCGAGTTGAGCGGCTGGGTTGTTTTGCAGTGCGGTTCCAACTACCCACAGGGTTTGCATTTTGAGGGAGTCGCTCGTATTAGATGATAGGAGGAGGTTGTGCAGAGGTTGCCATATCCCTAGCTTCTTCAGATCTGCCAATACTATTTATTAAATTGCTATCAATTCACGGTAGTGTAATTACCATTCGCATTGTCAATGTTCTGAACTAACTATATTCTATCATAAGCAACCACTCGGGGCCTTCAATGATGGGACGCACCATCTCGAGATCATCAAGCGCCTGTAATCTAGTGTCTTCGGTCTGCCTCTCATCGAGACCTACTGTAAGAGCCTCTTTCATGAGTTGGGTATCGGGTTTACCGAGGATGTGATCAATAATTCCTGGATCTAGCTTATTGGTGGTGGAAGTAGGTGGGGGACCTGTGCTTGGGGTGGAGTTTTCTACGCTCCATCGTAGGAGGGATTGCATAGCGATTGAGTTGAAGGAGATTTGGCTGAAGACGTGACGGCATGATTAGATTTATAATTATGGCTCCGCGAGCGTTAGCCGACGTCGGAGGTTTAAATTATTTCTAAAAGTTTGCTTGGATGGACCAGAATGCATTGGAATGATGTAGATGGTGAGTGCTCATTCTGTTCGTTCAGTTGTTCGTGATGACTATCAGTACTTTACCACATTCCGAATATACATGTGGACGATAACATTGATTTCAGCCTTGTCTGACATTTTCTTTTCTCTTCATGTTTCGGACCATCGACTGATACCTTTCAGCATTCCAGGTGCGCGTCGTGTATGGTGGATTATCTCTTGTACGTTTGTTGTCCACTCCGAATCCTTTTTGCTGTTGTCGTGGTAAATGTGGATGAAATCTATTCGATGGGCGGACCGAATGTGGTGTTCCCGTGAAGTCTCCCGGTGTACAATGTGGAGATGGGAGCATTCTCTTGTTGAAATGCATCGAAAGCTGATCCTTTACCTTTTTTCATCTTTTGTGTGCTTTTATGCTGCGGTAAATATGATGCTGATATTGTTTTATCATAGAATCGGCGACTCGTGTTGGGCAATGGGAAGGGTCGTGTAGCTCGCGTCGATGCCATGCTAGGGTAGTGGTACCAGTAGAGAAGCGTCATACGAGCCGTTGAAACGTTGATGAGATACGTAATTACGGGGAGGTTCTCACTGTGCAGGCCCTCGCTTCTTGTCACAGAGCTGGGTGTAGAAAACACGGAGTAGACATGTAGTAGACCTGACATCGACCACCATGCATAGAAGAGTTGCCCAGACAGTCGCTGCTGTATTACCCCAAAGAGCAAGTCAACGCCCATGGGATCCAGACTCCGAGCCAGAACCTGCGACCAACGCCGCTTATGCTGACCTTGGCTTTCCAAGTATGAGCTCACCTAGTATCATTGCCAGTCCTAGTCCACAGGAGGAAACCGACCAAACCGACGACGACGTTGAGTGGGAGCTTCAAAATAATGGACTGTATATTGGTTCGTTCCCCTGAACCTTCTCCAGTTTGCCTGCTCAAACTTCTTCTAGGCTCATATTCTCGAATTCTCTTGTTGAACTCTTTCGTTCCAGTTTTCGCAATTGTGGTCTTCACTGTCCTAGCACTTCTACCAGACTTGGCATGGCCCATAGCAGATTTACCTTCTTCATACCCATCATCTTTCCCCTTTCCACTACCTGAAATTCTCATCTCCACCTCGTTTTTCAGTCTCGCCCATCTCCTCCGTGTCCCCCTTTTTTCACTCGCTTCCCTCCTACTTTCTCCAGAACATGCTTGTCTTGCAAGCACCTTCATCCATGTCCTCATCACAAATGGCCTTCGTCTCGCAGCACTCGCAATTCTCCAAGTCAGGCACACAATGGACTATCCCATTCCTACTTGCCAGGACCCTGCTTTCCGCACCGTGTGGTGGCTTTCCCTCAACTTTGCAGAGGTGCTTGCTGCCATTGTACAAGGGTACGAGCAGCTCACTCTTTACCGCGATGTCATGGTACCAGAAGGAAGAGAATCCGAGTTCCTCGAGCGTCTAAAATCAGGGTCTCTTGACGAACCCGAACCAACACTCGAAAATCCGTATTCCCCACAACAGGGACACGAGACGTTTGAAGACGAATTAGAAGGAGGAGAAATTCGAAGCGTGGAATCACGCATCGACCGTGGTTTAGAGAAGTTGCTTGTGATAAAGATGAGAGATGAGCTGGAGGACGTTTATGGGGTTCCTGTCATCGTGCGTACCCTCCGCGTCTCTGATTAACACCCTAATTATGCCCCGCAGAACATCCCAGTCTTTGTATCCTGTCTCCAACGCTTCAACTCCATCTTCCTCTCCATAGGCCTCACTCTCCTCCTCAGCGCAGCATACCTCCGCTCCCCCCTCTCCCTTCCCCTCTCAGATGTGTCGGACCTACTGTCATCCCGGCCTGTAACAGACCAACTCAAAAGTTTCATTCACACACACATGCAATCCTACGACAGCTCACACATCCCATTCATCATTACCACCCCCCTCGTCCTCCTCCTCCACGCAAGTCTCGCAGCGCTCCACACACCAACGCTCCTACCACGCGTAGGTGTACATACCGCTGCCTATGTCGGCGTGTTGGTTGGCATCATGACCTTTTTCGCGGGGTTGGCTGTTTGGGGGGCGTTGTCCTAGATGGCACACTCACGTTTCTATGTCGTGTCTGATTGGTATGCTTTGTATGATGGTCAGGTGTGTACATACATGGTCTTTGTTTAGTTGCTGTGTTGCATGTTATCTATCTACTGGAATGTAGTGCGTTATCTATTATCATTCATGTTGACGTGAATCTTTACTTCTGTGCCACCACGTCCACGCGCTTGACCCATACTCAGCCTAAGAAGGAACGTTGGGGCCTACTGTCTCACTGCTTTCATTCGAGTTCGAAGTTCCAACGTTGTTGCTAAACCTGTTGCTTACCTGGCATGCTGTTAACTTGAGGCCGAGGGTCCAGGTAAGTTATCCCTCTCGTGATCACAACTTAGAATCTGGTCTTTCTGGGTGCTATTTCGTAAGGCTGTCACTGCTAGAGCATTAACTGTCGACGTGCAAAAATGGGAGGAGCTGGGAAGTTGTTGGTATGTGCACTCTCATAGAGTTCTTTTCCGGACTCCCCCACAGCTTCGATTTCCGCGAGAAAAGGTCGACTCGGGATTGAACCCAATTATACGCTCCTATCCATGGTCTACGGAGAAGATGAACATAAAGACGCTGTTCCGAGTCAAGAAGGAACTGGGCATGCCATCTTCTGAATGTCATTGCCCCGAAATTCGACTTCGATGTTGATATCGACTTTTCTTTTCGACGTCTTATTAATCAGCACGAATCCCCGTCCTGACTGCACAGCGGGACAAGATAGACGGTCTATCCATACTCCTAAAGCATACTTTGTTGGAAGGAAACACAATATCTGAATCCTCAATCCGGTCCATCTGGTATGGATAGTACGACTCGGCCGTATTGATGCGAGATAGGGAGAGGGGTTCGTTGGCATGTATGGCTTATGAGGCATCAACCTGAACTTTCCCCCACACACTGCCACAAACTGGCTTTGTTACATATCAGTATGACTTTGCAGGCACCAACAAGTACTCGACAGCCTACCTTCCAGAAGCCTTTTGTTTAAGGGTACCCGCCAGTGTGGCAGCGGGTGACTCATACAGCCCACTATGGTTTCAATTTCCTTGTTGCTATGCTTGACATCCCCATTACTCAGGAAAGACAGTGGAAGAACTCCTGCGTGGTAAGTACTCTACGCGAGCAGACTGCAAACTCGCAATGCCACAGCTATATTAATATTCTATCAAGTTAAGGAGAATGCTGGGGGAAAGGCCGTACCTGAGTAAATATAAGGTCTCCTTCAACACGACATCGGTCAACCATTTCCAAGCAGCAGCCTGGTATTCCAGGACTCAGGTGCACTCTGCATTCAGCCTGCGGAGGTGGAGCAACCAGCTCGATTACTCATCAGACTTTGAATAACAAGCTTGCCCTTGTGGATAGATCAATGTTGTCTTGGCACATGACTCATATGCCATTTAGAACGCAGTGGTAGGCACAGAATGAGAGCATGGATCGCTGAAATTGTGATTTTGTCGCACAATGTGAAGGGTCCTATTGAGGGTTGTGTCAGGTTGGCAGATTCGGAAGCCGCACCAGGGGATATCTATTGATACTAGCTTGTACTTGGGGATAGATCTTCGGAAAAGTCAAGCAGAAAGTCTTGAACCACTTGCTAACTTGAAGTATCCTCCCATAAGCCAATTTACAGAAGGAAGACAGTCGTTCCTTCTAAGTATCGACGATGAATGAAAGTGGATCTGGCACCCAGTAGTGTAGACCTTGCAGCTGGACGTATAAGTTTTGTTTTGTGGTAGTGCTGCGTCAAGAGTTTGATCAACATGGGTCGCGTCGCGTGACTCGCGTTTCCTCCCACCATCATCCATCATGTACCACCTCTTAAAAGGCTTACATGAGTACTTGACGAGGTAAGGCTTTATATTCGCTTCTTCACCTGCATCTGAAGATGACAGGAAAGAAGAATTTTCAGTAATCATCATCGGCCTTGATGGTGCTGGCAAAACTGTGCGTTTCGCTCGTCACACGGCTGACTTCGAGTCCATCGCGCTGAGACAAGTCTCTGAGACTAGACACTTCTAGAGAAAATAAAGACTCTGTATAACGAGACTCCTGGGCTTGACCCGTCCAAGATTGGCCCGACTGTGGGGCAAAATAGTACACATTTCTCAGAACTCCAGTTTCATTTCGGTGCTCATCAATGTGAATTTGACACGCAGCGGGTAAAATATCCCTCCCATCCAGCATCATAAACTTCTTCGACCTCGGAGGACAACGTGGCATTCGGTCCATCTGGCACAGATACTACGATGACTGTCACGCCGTAGCGTACGTTATCGATGCGCAAGACCGGGAGAGGCTCAGTGAGGGCTGGGAAGTCTTTAGTACGTATGCCTTTCACCACTCCCTCAACTATCATAATACGGCGAACCCAAAACAAACCACTCACTCCCAACTTCCACAGACACCGTCCTTTCCTCCCCCCAAACACTCAACATCCCCCTCCTACTCCTCGCAAACAAACAAGATTCCCCTTCAAGCCTTAGCTGTTTCAGAGATAAGGCAGGATTATGAAGATTGGGATCACAGGAGGAGGGAGAGTGCGAGGAGGAGATTTGGCGAGGATGCGGATGCAGGAAATGGAGAGGAAACGAGAGAGGATTGCTAGTTTAGATGTTTTGGGCGTTTCAGGGCTTGATGGGTGAGTGCGTTTTGCGCATGTGTGAGGTTGGCTAACGGAATTGGCCTTTCAGAGCTGGCGTTCGTGAGGCATGTAGATTGGTTGTTCCTGCGTGTGCAGAATAGTAGACGGTGTGTAACCTAGGATTGGGTGGTTTGCGGTTGCATTTCTGATTTAGTGTTTTTTGTACAGTGACTTGGCGGATCGATAGCGAGGCTTCGGGGGTCGGCGGTGTCACCTGCCTGTGTAATTGTATGTATAGGGCTACGCATTAAACGTCTTATTGAGTGCGAGCTTTCATGATAATTGATCCAGTGGTACTTCCAGGTTATTAGTTGTTGATTTGATTCACAGGAACGTCCTCCCCTCATGCCACCCCAGTCGTGACATAGAATGATGGGGGATATTCTATGCTTGTGGGAGCACCTTGTGTTCTACCGAAATATGCAGCCGCAAACGCCGAAAAAGGAAGATATCCCTAATGAGGAGGGCTTCATCGACTGCTGTGTCTCATTTGCAATCAGTCGGGATAAGTGGGGTATACCGAGTAAGATCGTTGTGAATTTCATCAAGTGCTGACGGGAATGCTGGAGGTTGGAGGTTATTGTGTAGAGAAGTAACGAGTTTATCTTGTAAGTTATGATAACAATGACTTGTTACTGGTGGTGGACATTGCAATCGAGTGGAGTTGAAAGTCTGTGAGGTTGAGACGGGGATTATGACAAAACTTCAAGGCCACTCCAAGATGATCATCTTCCTTGATATATCTGAGGACAACACGCTGCTGGTGAGCGGGTCATGGGATGAAACAGTGCGGATATGGAACTTGGAGACTGGCAAGCTCATGGCTGGTCCATTCGAGGGCATTATTTGGGTGGGCGCAATTCCATTCTAATTTCTACAACTCGAAAAGCTCGCAGTCAAGTCAGAATGGGAGATGTGTCTCGAGGTACGAGGGCTGCATTTATGCCTCGCAAGCACGTAGGTAGTAGTCCTCATCTCGAATGTATGTTGCCAAACGCTGAATCTCGACGTTGATGCGAAGTATCTCTTCCTTGGCACGACACATATTCTAATAAGCGATTGTACGAGTATTCATTACGCATTCCGTCAATAAACCCCAGGAAGCAATCGATATTTCACTTTCTTAGCCCAGATCTCCCATTTTTCTCCCAAAGCACGCTGCAGCATCTCGTCTTCCACCGGAGATCGGCTGATGGCAACCAAAGCCCCTGCTGTAAACATGAAGAAGACAATTGCAGCTAACACTTTCAGGAAAGGCACGCGTAGAATTCCAGATTGCCTCATCCATGATCCTTGGCTCCCGTACATGATGACGAACCCAACGTATTGGAGAAGATAACCAGTGTAGCTTGGATGACGGACGACAGAGTACGGCCCGCTTGTTACAAGTCTCTGCTCCTTTCTGACGCTGAGTTGGAAGCTCCAAACCTTTCCTAACATTGATATGCAATAAAGCCTGAGCGCACCGCCAATCGTGATGGCAAGACTACCGGCAAGAAAAGTTGGGGTGATTGGCGTGGAATGAAGAGCACGCAAATGTTGCAGAGCTCTAGCGCCATAAATGCCCTCTGGAAAATTCGAGGGATCTACATGCATGGCCAGGATGCTGGCCACTTCAGCGGACGATACCGCCCATATTCCAATCTGCTGTATTGAGCACAGAAAAGGCAAGTTCGTGGGAGCAACACACCTTCATTAACTGTAGACCACGAAGCCCAACAAACCATCTGACGAAGGATTCCGAGAACCCCGAGGGCACTATCTTCACTTCAGATTCTGGTAGTCGAGGGGGAGAATTCAACGAAACATGGACGCCAATGGCCGAAACTAAGATGAAGGGAATCTTCAATAGACTCATCGTGCACTACTGGAGTTTGTGTCTCTGGAGCCTGTAATGAGTTATGTTAAATACATGAACGTCGACCTCTCCATGCGTGCTACATGTGGCAAAAGTCCCAGGTGATAGATTCGAATCATCAATCGGGCGGCGGCAATCAATACTTTGTTCTGTTCGCAGGGATCAATGAATTGCCATCAAACCTTTCTTCAACGTGATCCTAATGCCTCAGGCTCGATAATCAGCAGGCCCTTCAGCAAAGCGCAGCCAGTCTGCCTCGACAAGGTAGAATGTGTATCCAGCTTTTATAGTTGCTTGGGATGTTCTGCTAGAGAGATAGGTCCTCTCTGAAGGCAAATCAACATCTCATTTTGGCTAGCCCGAACCAGCTGTGGCGCAGCAAACCATCAGAATATCGATATTAATGCCTTGTGGGCATAAAGCTGCACGGGTTCAAGAATGATAGCCGCGACGCAGTTGTGGTTACTCACCAAGTGACCGCTAGGATGTGCGTGACCCACCTCAGCTAAATAAGCCCAGGCTCGTACAGATCACAAGCCGGACCCTCGACGGCCCAGGCCAAGCCCGGCTCGGCCTACACTCGAGCTGCGGCTTAACATACAATATTATGCTAGCGAGATATTGGGGGCGGTTATGAAGAAGAAAAGCACAATTGCTGGTCCAAGCTCACGAAGATATGTGGAGGCAGGTGCAGGTAAATGCAAACGAGCGAAAATGAGTGGGGACAGGCATGGTACTAGGCAGGAGCCAAGATCTTGCGACCATGGTGTAAGCACTAGCGTCCGTAGTAAGCGCACAAGATGGGCGTGAGGGCATGGAGCCCCAGTGAAAACTGGACCTTACCGGAGAGGTCCGTAGATGTTCGCTCTATGCTTTGGCCTCGAGAGAAGACTGAATTGCAAATGGATTAACGACAGACAAAGATCGAGCAACAAAAGAGTGAAACATTTAAGATATTGAATAGAAATTAAATGAGTGTTTGGGTAAAAACCCGCAGGGTTTTTCGACCGAAACAAGCCTTGTACCTCCTTGGGAAAACCGGGCGAGAGCGAGCTGAGATACCCTAAAATCAAAAGGAGCGAGACGACACATCTAGCATTAGCTCGGCCCCAAATCCTAAGGAGGTGCGCGACACTTACAAATTAATCAAGGAAGCGCGTAGCGCATGAAAGGTTCTAGAACCGGGTGGTCCTGCAGATAGGGTGCTAGTATCACTGCGTGTTTGCGAAGATATACCAGGAAGGCATCACTTTGCCAGCGCCCCATGGTTTTCACCGTTTCGAAAGGAACCCCACGCAGTAAGTACTCTAGTGTCCCTCCGATTCGTATGCCGTGTGCCTTCAACGATTCTCCATTCAAACGATTGTTTGCCTCTTGAAGACACTTCATGAACTGAGTCTTCGTTAAAGGGCGAAGTCCCGAGTGGTGCCTCCAACTGAACAGTGGATCCGCAGGAGCAGGCTTATTGACTGCAAAATGATTGAGGAGGGCAGCGCGAGGGTCTACAACGCCAGATTGTGATGCCCAAAAGACATCCTCCCCTGCTATAGCGACTTTGGTTCGTGGAAGACGAAACACCGTGACGCGAAGTCCCTGTCGGTCCTCTTCGCCTCGCATGTCACCCACTTTGACGTGGATGTTAGGGTCGAAGCCTCGCAGAGTTGGTACCGTGAATTCTCCAGTGCGCGCGATGGTAAAGAAGGAAGTCGTTAGGCACGCGTATACTGCTGCATGTAGAGGATCGGTAAGGTCAAGGGCGGAATGCAAGGCACGATGAGGTCCACTGTGATGGCGTTCTCTTCGGACGAGTCGAAGACTTGGGTGCGAGGGGGTGTTTGGCT
>JABBWB010000376.1:0-38109 GCA_016628085.1 Suillus occidentalis
GTGCCCATTGATGGTTGGACATGGCACCTCTTCCTTGTTGGATCATCGTCGTTAGGTGCATCTAGACGTCGTTTACTTGAAGGTCCGGCTGTTGGAGGGGTTGCTGGTCGCGGAATGGATGGGGGATGTGGCAGATCTGGCAGATCTGCAAGTCTGCTGGATCTGTGTTTAAAGTAAGTGTTTCGATGTACCTGCTTAGGTTTGCCTACGTTCTTGAGAAGGCAGGAAGGGCAGTTACAGACGTAGATTGGTGTACCGTCTTCGAGTTTGTGTATACCGGCTTGGTGGTAATGCATTTTGCAAACTTAGTGTTTTCAAACACGATCGATCGATTGCGCAAGGCGTTTCACTCAATTTGCAAAGTTTTCTTTGCAACTTTGCAAAGATTACTTTGCAAATTGATTAAGTTTGCGTTTGTCTTTTTTTTTTGTTTTTGCATTCTTGCCATCTCGAATTATTTAGTTTGTTATATATGTCATTGGCTACTTAGCTATCTATCTACGTGTATGTACGTGTATATTGTCGTTTTTCACTGGGGTTCATGGCTTACCTAAACAACGATAGTTTGATGGGACTGGAAGTACTTTGATCTTCGTTGCCCAAATTCCTGTACTGTGTACATACGTGGGATATTAGCCTTGTCAGGCATGCCGCAATTGACCTTTTGCTCCATCGTTCGTATCTCAAGTTGAAAGTGCTCAAACCGAAGAATGACCAAACGACCAGGTCATGCCCATTCCACTTCTGAACCAATCCTAATGCAGACCTTCGACGCCTCAGGCATTGACAAGGAGTACCAGTTTTACGACGAAGAGGCTGCCAGAGTCAGCCAGAAAATTGATGAGGAGCTCAAGGTCTGTCCTCACTTTCCTGTGAGCAACTAGGAACTCTTGGTCATCGAAATTTGCAGAGAGACTGGGTGCGGCGCAAGGATGCTCAGAGAAGACAAGTCAAGGGTGCGTTCTGTTGAGGAAGATACCCCCTCCGAGTTGACTCAAACATATGTGATCATGCAGTCATGCTTCTTGGCCAGGCAGAATCCGGAAAATCAACACTTCAGAAGCAATTCCAGTTGTACTACGCCCATCATGCCCTCGATCATGAACGTCCCCTATGGCGTCCAGTCGTATATTTCAACATACTCAAAGCTGTTCGAATGATTCTGGACGAACTAGACCACGAACTCAACAACCTTTCGAGTGATGATTCAGTGGAGGGCCAGGCTGTTGCACACTCCCTAGCCCCCTTGGGTGACCTGAGTGAGGAATTTTCCAGGCTACGTACTAAGCTGGTGCCTCTGGTTGCAATGGAGGACTCGCTGGCATCCGAACTCAGTGGTGGGGTCGCTGTAACCGGCGGCCGAACTGGTGTATATGTTCGCGCAGGATGGCAGGCCCTTGTCACCCCTTTATCGCCCAACCGGAGTCGTGCACTTCCTGGTACTGGCGGTCTTTCTCCCGCTGTTGCTCAGGTAACCAGCCTGGCTTCAAGGACGCTCATTGCTGTTCAAAACGAGGTGGATGAGCTCTGGAAGCACCCGGCCGTTCGGATACTCCTCAATAACAGGCGAATCAGGCTTGATGAGTCTGCACCATTGTATGATGATCCTACGTACCTTGGGTATGGTTTTTTGACCGTCCTTGCAGCTTCCTGGATAGCATCAAGCGTGTTGCACAGCCTGATTACCTTCCGTCAACGGGTAGAGTGCATACTTGTTCTGAAATCGTTTACAAATGTTGAATATGTCTGATCTAGCCGATCTTCTCAATGTTAGACTACAAACGCTCGGTGTGGCCGAACATTCTTTCGACATAGAACTATGTGGCTCTAGATACAACTGGTTGATGTACGACGTCGGCGGAGCTGTACGTGTGTACCTATTTTTCTTGTTCTGCTATTGTGCTCAACAAGGCGCTACATTGATTTTAGCGTGGCCAGGCGAGTTCATGATATTTAATGATCTTAGCAGATCTTCTGTCTGACTCCGACCCATCGCATCAGCGCCACGCATGGGTACCATACTTTGACGATGGTGGGTGCTTTACTCTGATCGCTTTTGCATTTGACGCCCGCGGACACGGGCGCCACGGAACGGTTCATTGTCCGCAATAAGGAATGTTTACTAACCAATCGTTTCGGGTTAGCAACTGCAATCATCTTTTTGGCGCCAATCAGTGCATTTGATCAAGTATGTCTTTGTGTATGTTTCCCTTGTGCTCCTATTCACTGTACCCGAAATAGTATCTTGAAGAAGATCCACGAACAAATAGAGTGGACGACTCGTTGCAGCTATTCACAGCCATATGCTCAAACAAACTCCTGAAGAATTCGCATTTGGTTCTGATGCTTAACAAGGTTTTCATTTTTCTTTACAGTTTCGACCGTGTGACTGATATGACATGACTTTGGGCAGACTGATTTGCTAAGGAAGAAACTAGAAGCTGGGGTCAAAGTGCGGAAATAGTGAGATTTGGTGATCGATTGTTGGTTTGCTGTGCTCACAGCTGCGATAGTATCACATCATACGGCGACCGCCCGAACACCTACGCCGATGTGTCAGAATATTTCAGGGCACACTTTATTCAAGTTCACAGGCGTCATGATATCAGCCGTCGAGCGTTGTATGTTGTATGTATAGACTCTTCTCGTGCCTCGAAGTCACCTTGTTCACTGATAATTGTGTCGCCACATAGCACTTCACCTCTATGCTGGTGGGGGTTCCCGTCGTTCCGGGTTTGCATGAGACCTAATTAATATAATTTCAGGATATTCGAGCAACGCAGGACATCATAGTTAACGGTACGTTCTTTCAGACATCTGCCCCACGCTCAAGCGCTCACAACTGATATGTCAGTGGGAGAGGCTATTATCCGATCACATATCGCAAAGACTGGTCTCGCGTAATTCCCTCCTGGTTAACATTTTCTGCCGAGGATATCGACATAGCACTATGTTTATCTGACTACCTTCCAACATGACACTTCCCTACCCACTAATGATACCTGATGATCAAATGATGATCTCTCCTTTCTTGCTGACTATTTTACACACTTCATCTATTGATATCCTGTCCGTCATTGTCACATCTCCACATCTCTCAGCCTCGTTGCATATAGAATTTCATTCGGTTGTCTTCCAAGCGAAAGGGTCGGTCCGTGGCATAGATGAATTTGCACACGCATTTAGCGCCAGCTTTAGCTGCCACTCTCACACCCTTTGACTTGCATGATAAGCAGATGGTACGCCTTTTACGCCCCCCCGGGTGGTGATGATTTTGATCGTTTGTCGTAATCAGATCTTCATCGTGTAAGGAAGCCTACGGCTTGCGAGCTTGGACCAACACCTCAACCTTTGTGTTATAGTACGCACTGCCTTCTCTTGTATTTCCGTTTGCGTTCCCATTTATTCCTTTCATACATCTATCTCAACCTTTGTTTTCACTCTTATCTCTTTATACTTCGTCTCGACAGCGCCTCTGTTCTGCTTACCACTTCTTTGCCGCCCTCAGACGCCACATACATATATAGCCATGTACTTTTCTTAAGAGAACCACCGAATTACTATCCGTTTTCCAAGACCCGAGCGTCCTCGCACAAAAAGCTGAACTCATCTCTCGCAACGACTTCTCGCAGCTCCTCTCGTCAGTAGCCTTCCCCTTCGAACTCAACCTCAGCCTTACAAACGCCTTGTCAACTTGGGAAACCATCAACGATTATCGCAACCATGCCGAAGATGCAATGCACGCAGTGCAGTGCGGTCGTTGAGCGCACCGAGATGCCAATTCATATACGAAAGCAACATAATCATAATAACATTTCATCTACGCCCACGCAGCCCAAGCGAAATGTACCCCGGAAGCAAGACAGCACAACTACCGAGCCAACTTCTATCATCGCTCGACCGGAACGCGAAACATTCCAAAAGGAAATCCAAGACATTGTGCATGCGTTCACCGCCTTGCCGGATCATCTGAGACAAGCGTGCGGCGAGAGCGTTGGGAAAATGCCTGTTCTTGGGGTGAGCCCATCAGCCGTTGCATGAGCCGATGTCATGATTTGCGTTGCCATCAGGCGCTATATGCGTACACCTTCACGCATCTTCAACTATGCGCTCCAGAAAAACGAAGGTGGGAGTCATCTTTTTGAACCATTGGCTTGAATTCTTATGAGCAACAATAGTCTTATCGCTAAACTCGAAAGACGCAAGACTCAATTGATAAGAATAAGCAATGCCTGTCTTTCAAGTTTAGAGACTATGAAGGACGCGCTTGTCCACATTCTACAGATGGTGTGGAAAGCTTTGGTCAGTGAAGAACTTGAATCTAATAAACATATGAACAGTCACAAGTCGAGGAGCATATTTGCAACACTCGCCTGATCAACGAGAAGAAACTACACGATCTCGATATCAACATCATAGGAACGTTGATTGTCGATCACACAACATCGGATGAGCGTGCCCCCGCTTTCTATGCTGATGACATTAATGCACAGTTCATGTCTGATATACTGCAAAATGTAAGCGAAGTCAAGGTTTCGCAGTTGCCCTTTGACATTTGCAAATAGCTGCTTACGGCTCGGCCTGGAACTTTGGAACAATACAGAAAGCATCTGGTGAATGCCGCGTTCAAACTTTCCAGGAAATCCGGACAGTTCCCACAGAGTTTGCAACTTAGTCACATACAGGACTTAATACATACCGAATTTCATGGCAGGTTTGGTTGGATCTATCAAGGCAAGCTAAATGGCCGCCTTGTTGCTGTGAAAAAGTTGGCAGAGGGTAAACGTTCCCCAGAACAATCCAAAGTCAGTTATTTCAATTCCTACAGCGACAGATGTTCACATGTTGTCATATCTCTTAGGCATTTGCTAACGAAGCGGTGATCTGGTACTATGTACGACATGCAAACTGCCTTCCGTGCTACGGGGCATACGTCTTTGATGACGCTGAGCCGAAATGGTGTCTCGTATCCCCCTGGATGAAAGACGGTCATGTCAATAACTACCTCAAGAGACATCCTGATGCTGACAGATATCCACTGGTAGGTTCAGCTTTATTTTATCCCAAGGGATCTAACTCATGTTAGTGGAGATCCTGGATGTTGCATGCGGCTTGGAGTACCTGCACTCGATGGAGCCACCATTGAGTCATTGCGACCTGAAAGGCGTGAGTATATGCGCTTATCTCTGTTTCTGGGAAGTTCAAGTTTTGTATTTGCAGGTCAATATTTTGATCACGTCTTCCGGGCGTGCATGCATAGCGGATTTTGGAATTGCAAAGGCTCGAGACTCTTTTCTCCAAATGACTACAACATGTTCCAACGGAGGAACACGTCTTTTTATGGCTCCAGAACTTCTAGATGGTAAAACTGATCTCCGGAAGTTGGACAGAAGGCCGTGTGACATGTATGCATTGGCTTGCGTTTGTTATGAGGTAGGAAAAACAATTAGTTCATGCGGCTTGACCTATGACAAAATTTGCAGATGTTCACTGGGATGCCCCCGTTTGCAGACAAGTCGGCGGATGTTATGCGTAGAGTGCTGTCGAGAGAGCGGCCAGAGCGGCCACTTGAAGTCAGCCAAGACGACTTTATGTGGAATCTCATGCAAGCCCTATGGACACATCAACCGACAGGCAGGCCAACAGCAGGACAGGTATACTCGCAAATCTCCTTCAAGATGAATCGCGAGAACAAAAATACCATTCGCCCGGCTACCGAAGTAGAGTGGGATGTAGGTTTCCTGACTGATGCCGCTCTGGCGACAGAAGATCCTTTCGCGCTTGCGGCTTGTTGAACTTGTAGGTAGTAAGTATGTTGTACTAGTACAATTTAATGTGTTGGTCATTGGTGGGTCATGTACATTTGTATTTTAAAGTTAAGAAGCTTGATCAATATTATGGCGCTACTCTGATCTGTGAGAACTGAGTACTGAAATTTGGAAGGATCGCCGTGACTGCAGGGAAGTAACCACTAGTACTACTAGTATCTGATCAAGTGGCAGCAACTTGGCAGCAACAGTGCTAAATTAACAGCAGTTAACTTGGTAGTTTGGTAGAAGTAAATCGTTCTTTCTATATGTAACAGGTCTGCTTTGAAGTCAGTCCCCTTGCCGAAATACAAGTTTCGCACAACTATGTGCAAAATACCGGTCGACAAGATAATCCTGAATCCAGCCACTGACCATGCGCACGATCGCGATACGAGTTCACTTACCAAGGGATGGCAGTAGTACATGAGGACCGTGGGAATATACAAAAACTTTGGAGGCTGGAATCATCGATTGGCCAAAATACTTATTTTCATAGCCTTACACCTCCAAAATGTCGACCAGCGGGCTGAAGGCGATTGCCCCTGTGCCCACCGCGGCAGATTTCTTGGACATTGTCCTGTCCAAGACTCAGCGGAAGACGCCCACTGTGAGTAGTTTGAGAATATCATCCAGAGCAATCTAATCATCTTAATGTTCCAGGTAATCCACAAAAACTTCAAGATCAGCCGCATCCGTAATTTTTACATGCGCAAAGTCAAGTTCACGCAAGACACTTTCGATGAAAAACTGGGAGCCATATTGTCAGAGTTCCCCCTACTCGACGTAGGTTTGATCAAACTCTCCTGGGGGGTTCAAACTCACAGACCTGAGGCAGGACTTACACCCTTTCCTGGCGTCACTCATGAATGTATTGTACGACAAAAATCACTACAAACTTGCATTAGGTCAACTTCGCACTTGTCGACATCTCATCGATCAGGTTGCCAAAGATTACGTTCGGCTTCTTAAGTTCGGCGACAGTCTATACCGCTGCAAGCAACTTAAAAGGGCAGCGTTGGGTCGTATGGCCACTATCATGCGCAGACAAAAGGACCCTCTTGCCTACCTTGAGCAAGTTCGCCAACATATTTCCCGTCTTCCCGCCATCGACCCTAACACCCGAACCCTACTCATTTGCGGCTACCCAAATGTCGGAAAGTCGTCATTTATCAATAAGGTTACGCGCGCAGACGTTGACGTTCAGCCATATGCTTTTACAACCAAGTCCCTTTTTATTGGCCATCTAGATTATAAGTACCTGAGGTGGCAGGTAATCGATACCCCTGGGATTTTAGATCACCCGTTGGAGGAGATGAACACGATTGAAATGCAGAGTATCACAGCTCTTGCGCACCTCAAGAGCTGCGTGTTGTATTTTATGGACCTAAGTGAACAGTGTGGTTACACTGTAGAAGCTCAAGTGCGTATTGCAGCATACATTCTGCGTCTGGACCACATGTCAATTTTTACCTGCAGTGTAAATTGTTCCATTCTATCAAGCCTCTGTTCAATGGCAAGCCAACGATGCTTGTCATCAACAAAATTGACGTGACTCGTCTCGAGGATCTTACACCCGAAAATCGCACCCTTGTCCAAGAAATCATTGACACTGAGGACGTCCAATGCGTCCAAGTGTCATGTTATTCTGACGAGGGTGTCATGGATCTCAAGAACAAGGCATGCGACGCCCTCTTAGCACACCGCGTTGACTCGAAACTCAAAGGCACCAAAATTAACTCTGTGATCAACCGTATACATGTGGCACAGCCGAAAGCTCGGGACGACGTTGTCCGTGCGCCATTCATACCGGATGTTGTCAAAGAGCGGAAGAAGTACGATAGGGATGATCCCGACAGGAAGAAACTTTTACGAGACACGGAATTAGAGGAGGGTGGTGCTGGTGTATTCAACATTAACATTAAGCGTAAGCTCCTTTCTGTATATGTCGTGTACCTCCTAACGCTTCATACAGAGGATTACATCCTCGCAAATCCTGAGTGGAAGATGGATGTCATGCCCGAAATCATGAACGGCAAGAATGTTGCCGACTTCATCGACCCCGATATCGCCGAAAAACTTGAAGCGCTTGAGCGTGAGGAAGAGAAACTCGAGGCCGAGGGTTTCTACGATAGCGACGAGGATATATTTGACTCTGAAGACGAACGAGAAGCAGTCGAGGCTAAAAAAGCTCTTGGGCACAAAATACACTCACAAAACGTCAAAAAAGCCATGAAGAACCAGTCTCGCTTACCACGCACAGCGGGCCTCCGCACGCTGTCTGAGCTCACTACTGAGCTCAAGAAAGCTGGTTATGATCCAAGTAACATAGAGGCGAGAGCGGGGATAATAGCCAAAGCCCAGGGCGCCAAGCGGAAACGGGCTGAAGCAGACATGGATGTTGATATGGAGGATGGTGACGCAAGTGAAGGTGAAGAAGGTGACTGGATGGATGTTGATGGCGAGGAGCAGACGCCGAATAAGCGAGTCAAGAGTAACTCAGGTGCAGTTGTCGCCAAGCACCCGCGCGCACCGAAATCAAATCGTCAATTTGCTGGTATGGGCAATGAGCAGGTTTGTGGTATCTCTATCTGGACGGATAACTCTCTGAACATCTTTTTCAGCAAGCGTCCAAGGCCGTCAAGCTACGGAACCTCTCACAGCGTGAGCGCAACCGGCTGGCTAAAGCTGGAGAGGCTGATCGTGTTATTCAAACTAAAATGGTGCGCAATAATAAACACATCTTGACTTTATTGTTAATTACGTCTTCAGCCAAAACATCTTTTCGCTGGCAAACGGAAAGCCGGAAAAACGAACAGACGTTAGCCTGTTCGTCTTGTATGCTCTCATGTATTATTTTTGTTATATGTCATGCAATCTATTCCACTTTATAGTACAACTTGAGCTTTGTCCCGCAGACAATCAAAAGTTCGACGATAGGAAGAAGGGTATTCAAACCATCCTAGAAAGTAAGTATTTACAATGATGCGCACGAAGGTGCGCAAATCATAATATAAACGTTTGAAGTTCGTTGATCGTTCTGGAATATGTCGTGCGTGTATCAGTGTAAGGGACGTCCTGTGACGTTTCCTTGGTTAGTCGTCAAGTAAGGTATAATATAACGGGAACGGAGGTAGAGGAACATATACGGGAGAGAGGGTTTCGCAGTAACGGAGGATGTGGCGCAGGTCGATGAAGAATTGGATGCAGGTCCAGATTTAGTCCCAATCTATGGTAATTCCGCCCGGGCCAGGAGCAGCGATACCGATACCTCTGTCAGATTCACGTTTCAGCCACTTGAGAGCACGCTTGTCGTCCTTAAGGTGTGGTTCAAGTCGTTCTAAGCACTTCTTGTTATGATCCTGCGACAACGGACACGTCAGATGATTGAAGGTTCCGCAGGTGAAGGATCACTGATCGCTTACTTTCAACCATTGCTTTTCCTCCTTGGTAAGCATACTTTCTTTGACCATCCGCGTCTGAATCGGAACACACGTAAGGCGTTCAAACCCAAGCCACACGTCGCCGTTAAATTCGCCTTTCGTCTGGTGGCCGATATCGTGAGATACCGTCGTTGTGCGATGATACAGGATCAACGTACCTTGACTCTGCGAATAGCCAACGCAGACTCAATGCGCATTCCCCATCGGCCTTCAAGATCTAAAATTCACACCATGATGAGTCACGACGGGGGAATTTCGGCTTGCAACTCACAGAAACCAGGCTCGTTTGTTATGACGTGTCCAGGAACAAGAGAAACGTTACTGGAGAATCCGTGTGGGCCCTCATGAACGTTTAAGAACGAACCAAAACCGTGGCCTGTGCCGTGCTATGTCCAAAATCACGTATCAGGTGATGGTCAAGCATACGTCAAGGAAGCGATTTACCATGTAATTAAGTCCGTCCTTCCATAGTGCACGTCGAGCGAGAACGTCAAGTTGGGAGCCGGTGGTGCCCTCCGGAAATACTGCGCTGTCAATGGCAATCTGAGATTATAAGGTGAGGAAGTGCGGCAACTGATATAACCGCTAATGACGTACGTGACCCTGCAAAACGCGGGTGTAGGCTTCTGATTGGTCTCCTGATGGTCTTCCAAAATGAACTGTACGTGTTGTATCACAGGTGCCATCACGGTATTGACCTCCAGAATCACTGGGGTAAACGTGGTTATTGGTCACGAACTTTGATGGGACTCTCGATGCTCACTTAAGGTAAGGTGTTTCTCGATCAATCATCCGGGCGCCAGATTTCGTAGGTGAATAGTGGGGAAGAGCTGTAAGATCCGAAATATTAGCGATATGAATCACCATGCTGTAGAAGCTGCCTACCCGCGTTAGGCCCGCTTGCAGAGATATTTTCGTACGCGAGACCCCAATAGTGCTTGTTTTGTCTCCTGTACTCTGTGAGACGCCAGGCTGCTTCATACTCCGTAATGTCGTATCCTTGTTGGATCTTGTGCTCCAACCACGCAAGCCATCTAACCTAAACAAGAACACATGAGGTAGGAATCAAAACTGTCAACCGAGGGCACACACATATGCAGCACCATCGCGTAGGTAGGCACGCCTCAAGCCTTCAAGTTCTACTTCATTCTTGATAGCCTTGATGTTGTCAATGAAAGATGGCGCGACGGTGTAACGGAAATGCGTCAGCATCAAGGATATCGCGTAGGAGGTCTCTGGAGAGATAAGGACTTTGCCCTCGCCCCATTCTCGCCGTCGGAGGAAAGCCCATATGTCGTTATAATCCTTCCGCTCGATGTTGAGGGTACGTAGGTGGTCCTCCACTTCATCAGTAAGCTTGACGGTATCTAAGAATAGGACAGCCCTATCAAGAGAAATGAAAAGGTAGGCGTAGAATAGAGGGTTGAAAGGGATATCGGAGCCACGTAAGTTAAGAAGCCAAGCTAAGAGTGATCTCTGTCAATCTGCCCTCGAGAGATATCGGTGGAAATGCGACGCACCAATCGAAGATAGAGAAGTAATCAGTGTGCCGATGTGCATTTGAGCAGGAGTCGGAGTTGCTTTGGAGTATGAAGGGACAGCCGGAGGCTGTGCCTGGATCCAAGCACGAACCTCCGCGATTTTTGTGCTAGCTTCTCTGCCCGTGAATTCGAGAGACTGTATAAAAACGGGTTCCTTGGATCGCAGGGGCTTTTCTTTCCAAATTATATCAATAAAATTCTGGGGAGGATAAATGAGCTTCGAGTTCTGTTGGTTGAGCTGTATGTTCAACGAGGTAGCCTTCTCATGGGAGATCATTCGCGCGTCTATACCAATCTTCGCATCCTTGGCTCGATCCTGATGTAATAAAACTCTATAAGGAAAAGCCGTGGAATTAAGCTGATGACACGCACAACCAACCAATCGATCCAATCTTTAGGACCATCCACGGCTCCACCAAGAATCAAGTGCCAATTTGAGTCAAGTTCATCGCGGGCTTGCAACCAGTAGCGGGAGTCGGTTACTAAGTAAGCGGCCGTTTTCGAAATAATAGCTTGGCCAGCACTTCCAGTAAACCTGGCAATCACGTAAGCTCCGAAGTTGGACGACCAAGACAAATAAGCTTACCCAGAGATCCATGACCTACGTTTGTCACTCGCTGCGACGTACTCGGACTGGTGGGGGTCCTCGCTGGGCACGATGCTGAAACAGGAATGTCAGCCTGGAGAAACGTAGGTATTGATTTTGCTCACTAGTAATCGAGTTTCTCCTTGGCCATCAACTTCCTAATTTCGTCCAATCTGTCTGTTGTGTCTACCTTCTCCTTGATAGATTCGACGTCATTGATCTTGCGTTCATAAGCAGGACCCAACAAGCGTGCTCGCAGAGTCATTCGAGTAGAAGGGTGAGCGTTTGCTGCCGCTCGACCTGGAGGATGTACGAGTAGGTGATTTGTAAAGTGGAGGTCTTTCCGAGTCGACAGAGGGTGATCGTTCCAACATTTCTCTCTCTCTCTCCTTGGCTTTCCCCAGTCCCCAACCATATCCCCATTTCGTAGATTTCTTCGAATCGACCCTCGTCAGAGCAGACTTGCTATCATTACGGGAGTGTTGGGAGAATTTGGTGCGGCTCTCGTTTGCAAGTGTAGGGACATCGTACACTTCTGAGTCCTGAATCAAAACTAAGCTTCTCAGCAGTCTGACTGCGAGGGTCCGAGTGGTGGAGTAAGACCCGGAGCGGACAAGCTTATTTTGGGAGCCCGTAGAATTATGCGATCGTTTCGAACGATTGGAATGGTTGTCAGACTTCTGAGACGAACGATGGGAATTGTTGTCGGACCGCTCAGAATGATTGGAGCGGTTGTCAGACCTCTGAGATGATGCATAAGACTTTTCCGAGTCTGTACGGATTATGAGAGGGCTGGATTCGCGAGTTCGTGAACGATTCGTGAAAGGAAAGCACATGGGTGGTGGAGGCGGCGGCGGCGGAGGAGGGCGGGGCCATGATAGATGGCGAATGATGAAGGTAAGAAGCAAAGAGCCCGTGCTGGTAATATTTAGTGAACTCAGAACGTACTCACACGAGGCTGGACGGTGATTATCACGAAGGGTGCCATGGCATGCGTCAAATTGAAAACAGAAAGCATGTAAGAAATAGAGGTAGCCTGTGGGAAAAGCTTGACTAAGCGCACTAAATTGGGGTTACTGTAAACACGGAAACGATTTCGGTCACGGCCCTTGCCAGTTAAGGACATGCAAGACCTCGAGGACAGCTTGATCAAATCGACATCACGGCTGCGGAGAATAACTCCAGTGGCTATTGTCCAGCCATACCACTAGTCCTTAGATGCCTGGCGACAACCAACAGATATGGCAGTGATCAATCCTGGGATCGATCCCGCGGGCATGCGAACGTCACCGGTGAACAAGGTTCGTGCCACACCTCAAAAACACGAGGCTGGATGGTTCGCTTCCATCCAGCTTCGGTCCGCAATTGATATGTTCCTGACCCCGGTATGTGGGCAGGGTTGCGGAACCCACAATCTTCCACGGAGTCGATTGGTCATTCTAGATCCGAGATGAACTATGATCACAAAGATCATGAGCATCATCTACGGGACAACGTCAAGCTTGAGACAACTCCTGGTGCACCTGACCGTGACAAGAAAGGCATATCAATGAGGTTACACGGAGACATGCAAGCCTTCATCGATGAGCGTGTCGATGTACTGCCGAGCACAAAAAGACATCAATATTGCCGTCAAAATGGTGCGTGATGGAGTTGGCCTCACTGCTTGGTACTGTCCAGCTTCAATTGGCGTGTGTGGTTCGAGACACACGTAGATGAAGATCACCCTCTCCTAGTACGCCACCATTGCTCCAGCCACGGAGTGATCTAAATAAACCCAGAACTTAATAAAAGCCACTTACCACAATCACATGGCTGGACCCTCGGGCCTGGTGCTTCAAATTCGTCGCAGACCAGAAAATGGAACAGAAGTAAATTTCAACTGTTGTTCGTTATGTAGACCTGTGCTGGTCTGGGAAGAGGGTGCACATGCCCCAGTAGCGCCATGATGGCCAAGAACCATCGACTCAGAAATGGAGGGGAGGAGCATGATGGCCTGCCGGATCGCGAATAATGCTTTGTTATTGGATTCGACAGGGTGTTCTTTCAAAATTCCAACTGTCCGAGTTCATGCAGGCCCACGCGGGCGCCCCACAGCTAGTAGGTAGAACGAGATAAAGTATGCAGGGTGGCGTGATGGGAGTCTGAACAAGATTAGCTGGATGGAAACACACATTAATGGGTGCTGTATCGTTGGGACAGCGCTGTTAGATGAGTTCACAGCAGAGTCGTTCGCCTGGTGTCAACATTGCTCAACAATATCTGCACAGGAATGACGTCGGGACTCGGGTACCTTAAACGTCCAAAACATCGAGGAGTTATTATTTAATTACGTAACTAATTATGCAATATTTGCATCACAAGCCGTTAGCCTTACCCTGCCTTACCCTGGAACGCCCTACGTACCCGCGACATGGTACGACGGTGAGTTCCACGCCTGCCCTAAAACGTTTTAGTATCACAAGTACACGCCGCTGTGTGGGTTTCAAGATGATATTCTCAACGTGGAACGGATGTTTGGTTAGATGATCATCTCCCGGCAAGCTTGAATTGCTCAATTTAAGTAGGCTAGTCTTAATGATAGCAACCCTTGTCTATCGTTGAGCGATCGACGAGGTTTGCTAACTGCAGGATGACCTCAGAACATTGGGACCTCGTGTACTTACCCGTTTGCACCTTACATGCCTGATGGCATGGGCCGGTGCAAGTGTGACGATTGCCACCATCGTGATCTAGTAATTTTGTGCAGATGTTGATTGGAGCACGGTAAGCAGCAAATAGCTACTCGCAAGAGTCACTACTGACTTATTCTTGAAGTTTCTTGACCGGTTTCGGTCAGACAGTCGCTGCGTCCGTTGCTCCTGCTCCACTCTGTGTTCATGATGCATGAGATTGCATACTTTTCTCACCCTAGTGAGTGTGATTCATATCTTTGCAGGATTAGCGCTTGAACCGAGCCCACCGTGCAGACAAGATCCTGATGTGCAGTACGAATTAGAAGAACTAAAGGCTGCCATTGCTTTCAGTCAGGATTAGCTGGCAATTTCAGCCAGCTGAGTTTGATCAAAACTCCCGAAAAGCGAGAGTGTTTGTACCTTGCCATCGCAATTGTTGTCTTCTCTCGGTAGTCTTGAGATGCTCTAATGTAGGCCCGAATGCTATATCGTAAAATATCTGATTCTGACAGCTCGTTGATTTACAGTGCTTATTTTGAGTTGGCTTCATTGATGAACAGCGTGAATGTCCTCATTGTATTTTGGGTTGTGTTGATATATCCAAGTCAGGTTATCATTTCTGCGTAGCTATGAACCTGAAAACGCAGTTGTTGCTTATATCGGAGGAAGTGCGCTGATGCTCGCTCGTTCATCTTTTCTAGAATGGTGCTCTCAATACTTATCATTTGTGAGTAGTGCATAGGAATTTATTAATTCCGGAGCTGACAACTTTTCAAGCACAGTCCTGTTCTATACAACTTGTGTGCTTCTGTGTTGTTATCCTACCTACGTTTATGAGGGGAGACTCGTCTTGAATTATTTACGACACACCGCATCGAATTTTTCCCATATTCCCTCCGTGCCAAGGGTCATATGGTGGTCAACTTCATGATGCCTCTGTCTCAGATCTTCAACCAGTATAGTCCAACCTCCTCGCTCGTTAGAAGGTCCACTCGCATCGTCCTTCAAGCGTACATCCCATACATGAACCTATTTCTTGCATCTGCTGACACTGGCATCAAATTCGACGCTCTGTCTGCAGTGGAAGTACCATGTACGTGACCTTTTTCGCAATGGCTGCGATTTTGTATTTACAGCTTTTCCATAGAATTTCGATGGTGGGGAAGGCATGGCCCTTAATGACAGGCCCGCTGTGCATGCAGGCCTTACGCACCGTGTCAGCACGGAAGAAGATTTTGCAGTCGCTCGGACGGATTAATCTTCCTGTAAACCGATCCGACGATGAGGTAATGTATCCTCCGCTTGTGACGTTTTGTCTGATTTTCCACAATCAATCAGTTGCTGATCAAAAGTCAAAATGTTCAGACCTTTCTCGCGCACTGTCAGTGCCATGTCATTTCAATGTGTCATGTCACCCTTGGAAATTTGACCATTCTGGCTAATCTATTCGTTGAGACAAACGATAAGAAAGATTATAGTCCGTAAGGAAAGTCGGGCGATCAAGCGTCAAGTCGAGCAGTTTTCAAATTGGGGTGAGCTGGAAGATACATTTCGATGGAGTCGCAACTTGGTTTCCGGCGCACTCGTTCCTTGTACTCCAGTCCGGTTCAACAAATAGATGGCGGTCGACACCATGTGATCAGGTCATAGACCGGCGTACTCGGCTGCCGTCATGAAGCTCTAATAGTACTAGTACATCGAGTAAACTGACTTTGTGCCTCAAGAGATATCTACTAATACTATGTAGTCCTCCAGAGCATGAGTAAGGTGTATCCAGTCTGATTGATCAGTGATCAGTGATTATTGTGATGGACCTTGGTAATGGGATCAGGCACTAGTCAGCGAATTAATCTATGAGGCACTGTATAATTATTTGATTCCGCGAATCGGTGTGCGCCGGTAGCAATTTGAGACAGAAATATGCTTGCCAGCGCTGCGGCCTGTAGTTGGCGCTCATGATCCTGTAAGATATCGCTGCATCCCCGCACTCTTTCTCTCACTCGTTTGGAGTCAAATTTGATGTCATGGTTTTCATCCCGTCTCGAGCTCAGCTCCAGCACCAGGTAAGCACTCATGAATTCACGAACAGAAGCCTTTTGACGAGATCATCCCATTGCTGTACTTATGACTTATCAGGTTCTCTCTGTAGGTGTCCATTACGAGTTTCTTAGTACGGCAAGGCTGAAATATCCAACACAGTCCCGTGCTACCAACGGCAGTGATGATGCCGGTGATTCAGACTGGAGTCCTATGCAGATATCAGCCCCAATTATTGTCGGCGTTGCACTCATGTTCATCTTTGCTGCATACCTCGTGTGGTACAGATGGTCACACCGATTCAAACACCACTTTCACCGGGTTCGGGATGCATCCGTCTCAAAATTTTACCAGGTCTTTATGCCCCAATACCGTCGTCGAGTGCAGCATACTAGCATGCCCATTACCCTAGATGATACCATGGTCACCCCTCGTCAGCGAAGATTTCACTCGTATATTCGATCAGACTCGACTGATTCACAAACACCATTAAGAGACTCCATCGAATTCTCTTTCCCACCTCACAAATACAAACTTGATCCTTCTGATCGCAGGTCAACAACTGGGGAATCTCAGCAACCTGGGAAGCGGTTTTGGCGATGGTGGCGTATTTTTGGTGCAGGTCCTCGAGAGGTCAAGCCAAAAGTACCAAGCCATCACTGGGTGGTAGAGGGTCCTGATGAGAGTAGTACTGAGGGACATGGGGATGGATCGCTCAATGGCCAAAGCGCTGAAGCGAGACCAAGATGGACAAGCGGCCTTGCACCTGTGCATGAACAGACGAGTGATGATGAGGATGACCCAAGTCGAGGAATTTATGGCAGGGTCATCCAAATTGGAGATCCTGATTGTTCTACACCCTCAGCGACACCAATGTCTCCACCATACCACCAAGGTGTTGCAGCACCTGTGACACCTGGGTCAATTCCTACATCAGCGGGAACGGCAGCACCGGAATACAGTGCTGCTGAGGGTCCACATTCGACATCTAATTCGCGGACCATGACAACTGCACCGACCACTTATATCCAACAAAGTTCCTATACTCCTGTAAGTCTGAAAGTCGGTTGCTATGTATGTATTCTCACTAACTTGTATTACCCAGGGACCTACCCACTCCAATTCGCCCGCCCCTCCAATGTACAGTTCGGTTTCACATAGCAGGAATGCGTCCATGGAGAGTTTCACATATCCCGTCAACCCTGACCCAACAGCGCTTTATCCATGGTCGGTGCGCGCCGTGTCACGGACTCTCCCGCGTATATACCAGCATGAGCGACAAATGTCGACGGAGAGCATGCTTGCGAACTCAGCTCCCATGGTCCCACAGAGCATGTACTAATCAATCGCGTCCCTCGATATCCCAGAGGAAGAATAGACGACAATGGATATTATACCCTAAAAACGAAGTTTGTCAAGACTAATAATTGTGTTTGTATTCATTGGCAATGCCGCTCGTAGCGCCATACCTGCCTCGGCTGCACGCAGTTACATGGTGTCCTTTGGCCCGTGCCACGCCCTTCAGCACAGTCGTGACTCCTTCACGTTCGTCCGCTGGCATATTTTTATAGTATCTCTTGCTGTGTTTTTTCTAGCACTCAGACAAGGACTCATTCATTTTTTTTGATTGTATCTTCCGTAACCATCTGGTGTGCTTATCTTCACTTTGTTATTGTACCAGCACGATTCTGAAACCCCGATTAATCAAAAGCTCTGCCGTCATTGTTGCGGGATGATTGATTATCTGCCTCTGTCTCGCATGGTCATGTCCTGAAAGGAACTCAAAGCAGGCTCAAAGTGGACACGAAGCACGGCCTCTCGTGCGAGGCCGTTGGACGGGTGATCTCTTTCCGCTTTTTCCATGTACGATTATCTTGCGCAAGCACCTTTTTGTCATTGGCTTTTAATCAACCAAAGTTTACGCTTAATTGGCGTGTAGCCTCGAGTCGTGCCCAGCCATGGCGCCATGCGCTGCGCAAACCATCGATTAATCAACTTGAAACCTCGCAGTCAAGGATACAAACCACATCTCCAGGGTACGTAATAATATCTCGCTATCCAGTGTGCTTCCCCTAACGAATTACGAGCGGTGTGGCACGCGCGTGACTTGGTACCATAAATACATACAGGCTAGGGTCCCTAGCACAGGGGAATTCCTGTGATTTGAAATGTGCTTCCCATTGTGGGCGCAAGGCATCTATTCTATTCTCTATCACAAAGTCACATCCAGGATTGGTTTAAGGTGGGATCACCAGTCCTACCGCCGGCCTTTGCATGTGACCATATACCAGGTATCGTGTGACCATCCCTCGAGAACGCTAGCACCTGATGCAAATCAACTCGACAGGCTGGAGAGACACATGTTGTGAGATTGAAATGGGCTGACAGCATCAGGCCCAGGGCGCACTGTCTCCCCGGTCTCTCAATCGGAAGATAGAAGATGTAGAAACTTACTGGCAGGCAACGATTACAGCAGCTCCTCGGAAGAGAAAGTCAGCATCCTCATCCTCCGCGTTCGTCTCTCTGGAATTCTATGTTGAAGTCCGGAATCCACGGCCAATTCCAGTGCATGTTGACCATGACGTTCTGCGTGGGCTCTAAGATGCCATAACAATTCTCATGACCAGGTTGATACGCTCTAACGACTACGTACCTGTTTTGGATATCTGTCGCCAATTGTACGATGTTCTGTTACGGGTAACGGCGTCGTGCACCTCGCCTGCGCATTAAAAATGCAGGTACACTCTGATCCCGTAACCAGCGTTTTGTCCTTCGTCATTTACCGCGACTGTCGTCCAGTGTCCTCCGACTTTGACGGTACTCACAGCCAGCATGCCATCATTCACATCTGGGGTGAATTGAGGATCTGGGGATGAATCGGGGATCTGGGGGTGAATGAAGGAATATGGGTATGCATTCTGATAGGGAAAGTGACTAAAATGCCCCATCGTCGGGTACGGACTCCGAGTGCCTTAGTGTATTGAGAACTGAGATCTTGGCTGCCACAGACCCGGCCGAAGAACAAGAAGTTTACTGCTATGAAAAGTTCAAGAGGTCAACATGATGCCTCACATACCAAGGTATGGCATTGCAACAACAGCCTTCATCAACCATCCCGGTCACAAACCTGACCCCAAGCCACGGTCGAGGGCTTCAGTGACCACACGCACGGCCTTCCGAACGGAGGCCACGAAAGAATCATTCCTTGGCTTAGTAGTCTCCGTACGTGACTGTCATAATGAGCGACACTATGACTCCACTTTCAGGCCAGGGAGATCTGCTCAGTTAGTAATTACAGATAAGGACCGTCGAGGTGTCCCACAGTGTCCTCAGGGAGTCGTACGGGAAATCCAAGAGATTAACATCCTGGCTGGGATATAGGTCCTGGTACGCTGAAATTGAAACTTCAGTATTTCGGTACGGATCGGGGGCCGATAGAAACGTACACGAAGCAGCTGTGAGACACAAGCTCTTCCGTTCTGAGCCCAGGGAATCATCACATTTGAAGGTAGAGAACAAAGCGTCCAAGGAAACATCCCAATCTATTTCTAGAATGCTATATCTGTACCCAACGCTGGTATGAGGTGGTGCAGGCATAGTGCGTGCGACCTGGTGTCATAAATACATGCAGGTGAGTATTCTGTCCATGAGAAAACAGCATCCTATGCTTCCCAATATAGGGGCATTTTTCTATGTATTCGGGCTCCCATCTACTTCGAGATTCAGTGTACAGTGACGAGAGAGGGGTCACATCATATCTTTCTGCTTGACTTCACGTGTGACGAAATGCCAGATGTAGTGGGACCATCCCTCGAGAACACCACTACCTGATATGAGATGCAAACAATCTCCCGAGGCATGCTGATAGAACAGTTACTTGTGAGAAACAAAATGTGCGTGAGACGAGAATTGGCTTACAGCGTCAGGGCGCAGTCGTCCTGGTCTCTCAATCGGAAGATAGTGGATGTCCGGGAACTCGGATGATGACAACAGTTCCTTGGAGGGGAAAGTCAGCATCCTCAAACCCCGCAGTTGTCTCGAAACGCTAACCTGGAACTCTGTGTTGAAGTCCGGAATCCACGGCCAATTATACCACGTATAGACCCATGGCGTGATCGTCTCCGTGGGCTCGAATAGGTTATGGCAATTTTCATGACCAGGCAGATACGCTCTAACGACTATCTGTTTGGGACGTCTGCCCCCGTTTATACGGTATTTTGTTATGGCGTCTTGCACTTCACCTGCCCAATTCCGCATCGCAACCTTGAAGAATGCAAGTACGTTATGAATACCAAAACCAGCACTTTCTCCGGCGTCCTCGTCGTAGAATGCAGGCAATGCGGTTGTTGTCCAGTGTCCGGCGGTACTCACAACCAGCGTGCCATAATTGGCATCTGGAGGCGAATCAAGGAATGTGGGCATGTATTCTGAAGGGGAAAGCGACCAAAATGACTCATCGCCGAACAAGGACTCTGCCTTAGGTATATTGAGAACTAGGATCTTGATTGTCCAAGCCCGTGGATTCAACAGAAAATGCTGAACTGTGGTATATCGTGTCCAACTCTGTCCCGTTAAGAAGCAGGTCAACGCGTCGGAATGAAACGAGTGGTGTATTTTCGATCGAGAAACCCTCCGGCATATTGATCTCGGGAATTATAGGTGACGACGGTGATAGGTATAGATGTTGCTGCCATGCGCGGTCAAAGTAGGGGTTTTCTGTGTAATTTGGGGTTGCACGGACGTGCGGGTACAACAGACACGACAGCGAAAAGAAATGGTTTTCTGTTATCGAGTCTAAAAGTGAGGGAAACTAATGCATGAGAACCGAACGCCAAGAGACAGAGCCGACATACCGCCCAGTAAAAGCCACCCCCCATTTTCCACCATGTCCTTGACCATCGCTGCGCCATTGAGAGGGTGCACATCACACTGGCTCGAAGGTACCCATCTGTATGAAGAGACCTTAGGAAATCTGTCCCATAGTTCTTCGTGGTCTGTGCCCAAATGCCACTTATATTCACGGTCTGCAGCACAACCCTCAAAACCAGCTAAAGAAAGTGCCTGTTCTGGACTTGTTAAATTCGCCAAGTCAGACGTCGGGCTGTATACCCAACGCCCGCTTGACCACTGTTCAGGAGTGCATGAGTTGTGCTGTCGCTGCTGTGAGAGTATTGAAGACCAGTCTGATATGCGAAAAGAGTAAGAAGAAGAGAATGTGTAGAGTGTGATCGCGAAGGTGAGGATAGAACCAAGTAAAAGGACTTTTGAGGACAAGGATCGGGGCCGGATGGCGAGCAGCGAAGGAACCTTGGCCATAATAGATGGCGGATAACTTAAAGAAGTGGTCTGAAGTGGTACACAGAAGGGAACGTTAATGAACGTTTTGGGCTGCCACGCTCGCACTCCACATTGCATTAGCTCAGCCCTCTCTTGACTGCGCAAATATTTCTCAGCGCTTAGTTTAAATTTAATGCTACAGGAGGTGTCTAGCGCTCTCGCTCACATGTCACTTCTACACGCTAATCTTAATGTACTAGCTGATAGCATGTCTGTTCAATGATACCGTCAATTCTGTGGGCGATCCTCTAACACAGCGCCATGATCCCATCAAGTCACAGGTGTCTTAGTACACATTGACAATTTGATCCGAATAGCGAACCGAGATCTCAGCTCCCCTCATGATTATGCCATTAAAGTTTCTAACTGACGTTTGAACTTTGCAGGAAGTATACAAACCCCGGTAAAGTGATTCTGAACCTGACGCGGAGCGGGTACATCTTCTAATGATACGTCGAGTACTAGCTCATTGATTACTGATCAGCGCGGAAACGCCCTGCTGCTTTTATTTTCTGGACGAATATAATTTGAGGCTGATAACTCGATTACTCGATGTAAGTCCATCATCCCACTGAATTCAGTCGCTGAGCAGTGAGGACGCTAGCCAGATGCAGTGGACCCCTGAACACATACTGTCGACCGCTAGGACTTGTGACGCTGGTTATCTTGATCGAAAATCCACGAGAACATACAGCTAGAAACTCGGAGGCTTCGACAGTAAGTGGAAAATGAAACATGCGCTATGATATTGAAGACCTTTGTGATGGACGACAGCAGACATACCATATACGTCATCGACAATGGCACGAAAAAATGGGAGGAGCCACCTATTCAATCTAGCTTGACCTGGAGATGAGGATGGAGACATTCAACGTCATCGTCGATGTTGCCATCAGCGTTGCCATCAATTTTGCGTGACGCTGCCCTAGCTGAGATAATTAGTGGCGGACACGTCCGAACATACGGGTCCTTTGCCAACCGATCTGAGCCATGGCATGATCCAAGTTGTTTAACGAGCTTGGGTCCATGATACGTATCCTCTATGATCTGCTCGAGCAACTTCAGCAGGCAGGCATAGATGGAGCCGTACTCGTCAGTGGTGAATTTCGGGTATTACTTGGCCGCTGCCATTCTTTGAAAGGCCGTCAAGGACGCAATTGTAGTATGAAAAATTCAGTTTGTCAGCATATTGAACAACATATAATGAATACCGCGGCGGCAGCAAGGGCCAAGCACGACAAGGGCATTTGTTTTCTGAATATCTCTGGGTGTTTCCGAGCTACTCGATAAGGGCCGGTGTAGAATAACACAATGACAGCTTCGTGAAGTGCCGGGTTCGTAAAATTTCGCATTTTCCCCTGTATTACCTTTTCATTCTGATGCAACTTGAACACCAACGCTGGCTGCCAGGGGTTCTAGGTCTGCTGTGTCTCATTTCAGTGACATTCAGCCCTTTCCCTGGAGAACACAGCGGCAAAATTTTAATGTAAAGCGGCAGAAAACGAGTATTACTTACTCGAACGTTTGAATTCGGTGGCCGTGATTCCTCCTAGTCCCTTTCCCTAAACACAACGATCATCTGCAAAACTTTGATGGATAGCCTATTAGGTAGAAAACAAGCAGATAACCATATTGGTCCGGAACAGACTCCGGTTCTAAATATATGCATGAGCACTATATGATTTGAGGATAATCGATGATAGTTGAGCCTGAGTACTATTAGTAGTAAAACTCGTACAAATATGTACTGACCATGCCATAGTATATCACGTAGATATTCTAGAGGAAAGATGTCAATGCACTAGTAGAATTCGAAAGGAAAAGACGAATCACTCACGGTGCTATGTAACTCGGATGTGCATCTTATTCACAGCGTGGTGAACATGCAGTGTCCGCGCCGCCGTATTGCCTTTTTTAATTCGTTTGCGGATACCATGAGTCGGATGGAATCTGTTCACCAGTCCTCCCAAGCACCAACAGCCCTGCCTGGTGATGTGGTCTCTGCTTTACACACGCTACATGAATTTGTTGCTACCGCGACATCCATCCCTCCACAAATAATTGTTGCTTGCAGAGATGACAAACGTGCATTTGGAAGAGCAGCGTTGCAAGCCATGAGCTACAGGGCAAGCGCCCCCTTGTCCAAACTTGTCATGATCTGAAACAATCGCAGAAAGCAGTCGACATGTTCATTACCAGATTCGCCACGAAGGAAGACTGGTGGATATCTGAGTATCGGTACAAGCCCGAAGTCACGATTTATGGTCGATTCTATCGACAACATGGAGAAGAGGATGATGGTATGGTCATCCTCGACGAGCGAGGATGGTCTGAACTTGTTGGCAATGTCGTGAAGCTGACGATCGTCTTCACATCGCTCAAATTTAGCGTCACGGCGTATGTTCTAGCTTCCATGTTTGGCCGTTCGAATTCTGAGCTGAGTTTCTGGCAGGACAATCCTCGAAAGTATGATCTAGGAGCTCAGCCGACGGTCGCAACGAACGAATAGCGATTACCTTGTACATTAAGACTTGGGTTCGCATCATGAGGGGGTGTAACTAGATATGGGTATATAGATTCAATTTGGTAGTTTTGTAGCTTTCACCACTATCTAGAAGACCATCATCGCCAGATGTACAAGACAAAAGGCATAGCGCTGCTAGCGAAAGCGAAGCTGCAGAAGTCATTCTACGCCGAAGAATAATGTCCCTTCCTCATGAGTAGAAGCGGAAGAGTGATAAGGAATCGGCGCAGTTGGAAGAATAAAAAAACTGCTCAGCGCGAACTTATGTGGCTCGGTAAATTCCGGACTATTCGGCAACCGCCTCATCCCTGTTTGTCTCTGATACACTTCGACAGCTCCTTGCTTGTATTGTCTGCGGTACAGCTTGTATCCCTCCTGTTTGGATGCAATTGTGAATCCCATCTTCAGCTGTGCGATCCGTATGTTATTGTAAGTCATTGACGCTCAGGCAGCCACATAAAGCACTTCAAGATGCTCAAACTAGACTTCATCAAATTTCTCCAGCTTTCTTCAGTGACAATTTCCCCCGTGGCCATACCATATAGAAAGACGACAGTCGTTCCTTTTGCATCATGTTCAAGATGAGATGCTTGGAATGTTCCATGGTTGTGGAGAGATGGAGGCTTCCTCATCATATACGGGAGCACTCTCTCGCAAGATTAGTCCAGGCGCCGCGTACCAGGAACTTTCGAGCTCATGATGGTCCGTACCAACCGGCGGCTTCTCCTCCATCGTCCACAAGCAACTCAACAAGTGCTCCTTCTGAGTCGAGCAATACACTGAGCACAGAATCCGACCTTACGTCGAGTACAGTTTCAACCTCACGGTTTTCTATTTGGCTTTGGCAGCAGTATGATCCCGTTCGACCTCCTGCACCAACGACAATTGATGACATTGTGCTATCCCGTAATAACCAAACGGACTCGTCCCCGGGCCAGACTTCTACACAGCATCTTCGCAACTCAGTGAGGTTCCAGGTTCAGGATTTGGTGGATGGCTTCGAGGGCTTGGATGCAGAAGCGAGACAGGCATGTATCAAAGGGATGCAGTCCATGCCCATCTTCCCAGTCAGTGTGATCTTCGTTATGGACCTACTACGCGGGGGTCTGACAGCGTCTACGGATAGTCACTGTACGCGCATGTGTTTACGCACCTTAATCTCTGTGTCCCCGGCAAGCTGAAGTACATGCAAGATTTATCTTTATTGTTTAATCTAACATTGCTGTAGCCTGTTGAATGATCTGGAGAAGATGAGAGGAGACTGGGTGTCACAGGGCAGCATGTGGTGTCTTATGAACTTCAAGGTTATCAAGGACGTACTGTCTGGAATATTGACGCAGGTTAGCGCTTGCTCTCCCCCGTTGTGTATTGAGTGTGGTCCAGCTGATCTTGTTCAGGCTCAAGTGAAGTTGCACGTCTGTAACCAATCTCTCACTGGCCAGTCCAGACTCCACGCGCTAGACATTCAAGACATTGGGGCATTGATTGCCAGTTTTTCAACCGACTCACATGCTACTTCTCAGCTAACGGGGCTCAAAGACGATAAGGCCCAGTCCATGCTAGACTTACTACAGACAGTATGGTCGATGCATTTTCGACGCCTTCGTTGCTAATTTGCGCTTAGTTACTCGTAATAGAGTCAGATCAATTAGAGGGATGGTACAAATGTCGGTTCTTGGATATCATCTGGCAGTTGTCGAGGAATTCCGGCCATTTCCCTCAGAGCCTGCGGCTTCGCCGAATCGACGACCTGATGCCAACCAGCCTCCATGGTGGGTCTACATCAATTTCCCAAGGTGGACTCCTTGGACGTATCGTAGCCGTGAAAGAGATCAGGGCGGTCGGTCGCACCACCGAGCAGTTTCTCAAGGTGAGTATGGTTTCTGCGTACCCAAGCAAACTTCGATAATATCACTGCCTGTAGGACATCTCGAATAAGGCAGTCGTTTGGTGTCGCGTTCAGCATGCCAACTGCCTGCCATTTTACGGTGTATTCCATTTTGATGATGGTGCACCTAGGACCTGTCTGGTGTCTCCTTGGATGAAAAATGGAAATTTGAACGCATATCTAGAGCGAACTGATGCTGATTGTGCACCTCTGGTCAGTGATAGAATTTTGGCTTCCGTTGCTTACTGAATCGGTCAGATACTGGATATTGCACGAGGTCTTGAATACCTCCATGGAATGCAACCTACGATTGTACATGGTGATCTGAAAGGGGTATGCCGATGTTTTGAACTTCGAGAACGCTACTGAAAATTTGTCCCCAAGGACAACATCCTGATTACCTCCTCCGGGCGTGCGTGTTTGACGAACTTCGGCGTTGCATCTACACAAGACTCTGGAACATCCTATTTCATGGCGCCTGAACTTGTGGAGGCACGCGATAATTTACATCTGCTTGATAGACGCCCAGGTGATATATTCGCATTTGGCTGCATATGTTACGAGGTATGGATCCCCTTCGTCGTGCTCAACCACGAACTGACCCTTCCCCAGATGTACAATAGGAAACCTCTATTCCGGGGCTTGACCGCACAGGAAGTAGGTGCCAAATTCGTAAGGGAAAGCCGTCCCTCTCGTCCTACAAACACCGCGTGCCTTCAACGAGGACTAGATGATGACATGTGGGATTTCATCCAGAATTTATGGCACCAGGATCCAAAGCTTCGGGTTTCTGCTAGCCAAGCTACTATGTGGATGTCATACAAGATACGCCTGGAAGGCAAAAGCACGGACAGGCCACCAGCAGAAATGCAGTGGGACCTTGGCTTTTTAACAGAAGACGCCACGGAATTGACTGATTTCGACCCTCTTTCTTTGGCATGAGTAGCACCACAAGAATCGAATGTACGAAACCTTTCGTTGCGCGCCATACCCGATGTTGAAGCATCATCATGTACATATGTACCTCACTGCAGCGGTGGCAACAAGCCATTTGCGATCTATCTATGCTATTTAGAGTCATGTTTTCATCAAACTAGTTTGTGTAGTGTACGGAATTTAAGCTAAAAATTAACAAACCTAGACGCTAAACCTAAATTCCTCTTCCTCCCAGCTCTCCCCAAAGACAATCCCGATTCCTTGAACCGTCTTCTTTGTTGTTACACCACACTTCGCATGTGGACTTGCCCTCGGCTGTGCTCCAAATTTCCCACTCGCTGGACCTGCTTGGTGTTTAATACCAGTGGGTAATGCACTTGCAGGACGCGTCCTCGTCATCGCGGTGGTAGATGGCGCTCGAGATACGGTTGTCGAAGGCGCACGCGTTGAAGGCGCTCTAGATACGTGTCCCCTCATGACTGTGGCACTTGATGTTGTGCGGGTCGCTGGTTTCAAAGTTATTTTATCTAGACGCGCAACAGTGGAACGAGAAGCAGCTTGTGGGCCAGATCTTGGACGGGAGGTATCAGCCGGTGTCGAATGGGCTACTGTGGACGCAGCGCGAATAGTCCTCGAGGTTGTAATTTGGGTTGGACGGGTAGTGTTTTTCGATACCTGAGGAGCTCGAGTCACCTCAGGCCCAGGCTTCGGTGCAGAATTGGCCCGCGAGAACGGACTATCATCATCTGATTGTACGCAACGGAAGTCAAAATCAGAATAGAAGTTGTGTGCATTGACTTACCAAGATGAGGGAGAGATAAATCGCCCAGGGCAAAGAATTTGTCGTCATATTCAGCTGCCGTAAATTCCGTGGATGTAGCATATGTCGGTATGTCGTCGATCGGGTAGGAGTGGATAAGAGCGAGGAGCGTTCTCCCAACTTCTTTATAATCCGGAAGTTCAAACGGAGGTTCATATGGCATTTCTGCACATGTTGATACATTAGTAGAAGAAAGCGCTTGTCAAAATTACCCACCAGGTAGCTTTGGAGGCATGTACTCGATTTCATCGTAGTCTTCTTCTTCAATCGATTGACTAGGCGCCGCTACAACCTCTGGATTAATGTCTATATCACTCACATCCCAGTGATCTCCGCCAGTGAGTGGCGTTTGGAAACTCCTGCTGGCGCTGCGGGGAAGTCTAACGTGTTTTCGTGCAGAACTTGAGCGAAGAAGTGCACCAGGCGTGACATCAAAGATAGGCTTTGTCATTTGAAATGGTGTGGCATGGTTGGCAATGCGGTTGGGAAAGGGCGTTTTGTCTCCCAGAGGCCGAGAGGGTGCGAGAATGACTGGTTCTTTCCCCTTCAATTTGGTTGTTCCATCATGATCCTTGAGGATCTTCTGTGGTTCTGCAATGTCGTGTAAGAGCAGGCAGAAAGATCTTGAAAGAAAAGTAGCTCACGCAAGGTATTTGGGTGAAACGGTGTTTGTTGCAGCGAAGCTTTCTTCGCTTTCCCATCGAGCGTGACGGGTACGTGACGACCAACATTTTCCTGGAGTGTGCTTCGTGATTTCATCATTCTATTGCCTGGGGTCTTCGCCGCCAAATGGTGGTAGTCGCCCTCAAATGTTATGCCTATTGGGCGGGAGCTGATCATTGTGGCAGTTAGTGAAACCACTAAAACCACCAAAATGGGTTTGATTTGATGTGCTAGACACGGTCACGTGAAAGTCAGGTGCATTGATTTCTCCACCGTCCCCGAGCTCGACTTGGAGCTCCAGGATCACTGTGTCCACTTAGCAATCTGGGTTTTCAAGTGACTATTCCTTGCAAATGTCATAGGTGTGTTTGTTCTCGAATCTCCACTGTCGCTCGTAAAATTCGATGTTCAGTCTGCAATGGAAGTGCTACGTGAGCTTTCTCTCGTTGATGCTTGTAACTGATCCTTGGTTTGCGAGATTCTCGTCAGCGCATTCTCAGCCACTGCTATGTATGTCACGGTGATGGCCGCGAGATTCAATCCTCACAACTTCTTTCTCAGTATTTTCGACGGCAATGAAGGCATGGTCCACACTCATGAAGATGTTGCAGCACGCACAGCTGGCAGGCCTTGCGCTGAAGTTGGAGTCTGAAGTCGCTACGACAAACCAAGGCTTAAAATCGTGGAAACACTAAAAAAGTACCGCCGAGTGGCCCGATCAGAATTATTGTACATGGCCCATAGGTAAGCACAATGATTAGAATCATAGGAAATCTCGAGAGTATATGATGCATTCAAATTTAAGTATTCAAATTTCAGTATAAACAAACAATCTCGTGTGCGTGAACACATCTTCTACCCTTTGGTAATGCCACCTGCAATGTGTCCATGTACTGATCCGTTCTTCTTTGCGTCAACTTCCAACCCTCCAGTTGCATGTAGGTTTCAAAAATAATATGATGCTAGAAGCTCCTCAGTGCTGCTTCACATAATCGCCAGGACCCACTCACAAGTGACGCCGTCCACATCGTCCACGTTTTCCTCGGCGCTGACCGCTAGGATCTGTGCGAAGGCAACTGACAAGAGTAAGACATAGAAACTGAGTTTGCTGATGTTAAACACGTTCATGTCGATGATATTCTTCGTTGGGGTATGGTGTTTGAGATGCGTTGTTCGAAGGTGAGAATGCCAGGAGTTGCACCTCTTTAAATACCAGTTCGTGAGCATTAGTACAAAGGATCATAACAATCATCGCGCTCGAGCGTTACTCAATCGACTTGATCGTCTCAAGTGCGTTGATTTGCAAGTTGGGCTAAAAACTGTTTCGAGATGTATCACATGGTAAATGCTCTGATGGAATTCAGCGCTCGGGCTGCACGTACAGCAGATGCCACGACTGCACTAGAACATCATAATGATGGTAGCCTACAGCAAGTTCCATGATTGCTTGCGGTGCTCCAGCTTCTGATGTTCAAATCATGTGATATATTCCCCCGGAGGCATTAATATTTGATAGCCATAACAGCAGCATTGAAATTTCTCTCTGCTTCTACCGCGGAGATGCGTTCTATTCTGTTGTGTGCTCTCCTATCATTACATGGGCGGTCCGGATTAGCTTCGATGCATAGCTTGGAAAATGGGCGCAGCATTTGATGCTCACCGAAGATTATTTATATCTGTGCACGAAGCCCGATCTCTCCCAACAGAAGTCGGCGCTTTCACGAAATTCATACTTTTCTAGTTACTTACACGCGAGTGAGACGACTGATGCGGAGGTGAGATTGCACAAGATTGTAACCAGATGCCGAAACCTGCATAATAAACCAATTGTTTCGTCGATCAAAATTAAGTTACGCAGTGGAGCGCTGGATCATGTAGACAGCTAGAGGTTGGATTATGCTGTCAGCGAATCTCATAGAATGACGAAGCACTGACCTGGTACAGTCTCCTTGTGAGCCTGCCACCATTCTATATCGCAGCTACCGCTTTCTTCGTCCTCTAAACATCCTAATTCGAAAACAAGGACGTCGTCCATCGCACAAGAAAATGTTCTGTGCCAGTCCAAGTTGTCTTGCCCTAGCACTATGTTACCAAGTTTTGCGACCCGTGGCGGTCGGACATTAAACGATAAGGTTGAAATATCAACTGGCACAGTGGCATTGAGGCGGTATAAAGCAAGTGTAGTTGGTCGGTCTACTGGCGGAAGGGCAACGTGCAGTTCACAATTCTCCATGCCCCAGTCAATCGCCCTGAATTGAAATATTGTTGAAACCTTCTATTCCATCAGTCTGTAGAACACCAAAAAATGGAAGGTAAACCGACAGTTTGTGTAACATGTGCTTTGCGGTCATCAGGTGAGATTGTGCCAGCACGTGTAGTGCGCATCGCAAGATAGTCATTGAAAACATGACTTGGCGCAGAATGATCCACCAAACTAACAGACATGGGGAAATTTGTGAATTCTCTCGGAATAGGAGGCGACGTCCGCTCGATCTCGTCAAACCGCATATATTGAGAAGGTCGACGGAGAAGGTGGACATTCTTTCGAGTGATAAGTTTGTCTGAAGATCCGGAAGAGGCTTGGAGAAAGATGGGGGTAGAGACCAACAACAGGTTGATGAACGTGCAAAAGATTACGACGACCAGGGGCCAATGGAGCACAGTCCGCGAAGCTTTATGCAGCTTTGCTTTGTGGTCGTCATCACTCTCAGAGTCAATAATGACTTCTTCTGGTGTCAGATTCAATGGTCTGTACGACCTTGAGCTTGACGAAAAGAACATGATGGGGAGAACGGCTTCGACTTTAATTGATCATGGTAGCAGGGGTGATTTGAAGAGCAGTGGCCATGCAACACGGAATGATCCTGGCTAATCGGACTAGCCTGAGCGGCAATTACGTACACTACTAGCGTTGTCGTTTGGCTCCACGCAGGAATAAGTTGGCAAGCGCTCAAACTCAGATGCCATCCATGGCTGAACTTCATTGTATCCAATGGAAACTCACGAACAATAATTCCATTACTAGATTCAACAACTGTCCATTCTATATTCGAAGAGCATCTCCAGGTTCAAACGTTCAGGGATGATGGAGATCAGAGTCGCTACTAAAGTAGTAAGTTCATCCAGAAAACTCACGGTGCATCCCAAAGGCAGTTTAACCGCATATTGATTCTTCTTTCTGTTATCTACGGTTCTACCGCTACCGCTACGGGCAGCCCTCGGCGCGTCACATCACGCAGCGGCAATACCATCGTTCCTCCGTGCCTCGAGGACATCATACCAGTAAGAATGAAATGGTTCTTTCAAAGGACAGACCTAAAACAGGTTCACCGCTTCTACGAGATCCAAGGCTGAGGTCCCTGGCAGTGTTAATCAAACTTATCATGATAATCAGGAATGCGTTACGTGTCAAACGATATTGGCGATTTCTCGAGAAGGACTAGGTTGAATTTGGAAGTTCGGAATTTCTATGTAGTCTGCGGACGCGATTGACTTGCACCAGCCGAAAAACCATGATACATAGGTATGTCTTCGGAAGTTTATGGCTTTTTCACTATTATCTCAATCGACTAGAGCCCATTAAGCAAGCTCTGTTTGGGTTTTGATCAAGAAGCTCGAGACGCCACCATAGATCTACCTTTCCGACCTCCGAGTCATGCTAGTGATAACGCTCATTATTGTCGGCGTCTTCTGGGTCAAAATATCGCATGCGGCACTGTTCGAGGCTGTCGCAATCGAGTTATAGCGACAACTCAACTTACTAGGTCCCTATGGACTGGTCTGCAAATACTATATGCATCATTATCACTATTAAAGCAATACACTAATCAGGAAAACGTATGTTATTACAGAGTGTTTCAAAGCGCTCTGCAGCACAATTAAATCCGCTGGTTTGTCAACCGCACCGGTACTTTGACCCACTTTGGATACTAGAGACAGGATGGCCTTAGTACATTCGAGGATGCGCAGCATTTTGACTTGGCCCATGGAAGCAGGCACCCTTCATGCGACTCCTATGACCACTACGTTTTTATGTGCGGTGACGCTTTTCTTGGACATTTGTGATCTGCCCTAGCACTCGGTTCAGATCATTGTTTTGAAGTGGGCCGCCCGCCATTTGTTACTTTTGTACATCCCATATTCTCGTCGTGCTATCAGGATAAATGAACTACGCGCTACCTTTCGGTGTAACGATTATGCGCGTGCGGCAGTCTCACCAACTTACATACAGCGGAATTGGTCTGATGGCCCATGGTTATTAACTCTCGCGGCATGCTTCACATTGGACACTTCATAGCGGAATTGCTTGCTGGGCGTTGATGCTAGAACACCCGAGGCGATAAACAGACGGACAACTTACGATAACATGTTCAAAGCAAATGAATGGATATCGAGAGAATATAGCAGTAAGTTAGCGAATGTGAGTTATCGAGTTTACATAGCAAGAGTGTGGAGGGTCAAGGGATAAGCGTTGGCAATGCAAAACGGGACAAGAGGAAACCAATAAACCAAGCATAAGATATAAGTACACATTCACCTTCTTACTCCCGGCGTGCCCCCTTTTTGGGAGATACACGGGTAGATTTTCTCGGCGGAGCGTGTGATGCAGCACCGGCAGCTTCCTCCACATCCTCGTCATCCTCTAGATGCTCCTCCTCCACGACCATCCCTGCCGCTGCTTCCTGCAACCGTGCCAGAGGTGACGAAGTATCTCCCCGTCCACGGCCCCTTGCAGCTCTGGTGCGTGTGATGGGGCCACTCGCTTCCGGTACTCGCTTTGGCTTCTTCGGATTCTCATTCTTGACGTCCACACTCGGCTGAGGGCTCTGTGGGTCCAACTTGCGCTTCCCATTTCGCACGCCATTCGCATTTTCTTGAGCATGTTGCACCATCTGCCAGCTGGGCTCCAACAGGACTTGATCGTTCTCAGCAGCTTGGGTGGTTACCTGCGCGCGCCGCTGGAGGGGTATACGGGCGGACTGTTGGCGCAGTTGAAGCTTGTCGAGACCCTCGGTTACAGTGGGTTGGCATGAGCCATCGGTCATCTCTGCATCCTCAGAGTCGAGCAAAGAGACAGAGGAAGCACCGTCTTGGACAGATGTAACGGAGGAGCCTGTGATAGTGCGGGGTTGAAGATGGGAAAGTGTTGGAACATCGGCAAGCCATGGATGAGTGCAGGCTGCGCTGAGGGACATACGATCCCTAGGATCTTGCTCAAGCAACCTCTCAATGAAGGACCTTGCTATTCAACCGTACAACTGTAAATCAATAGGTTGCAAAAATTGGTGGGGAAAGCGTACCCAGCGGAGAAACATCTACATTATCTAAAATACTCCATTGGATTGTGCGCCCTGCGATCCTGACCTTCAAATCGCGCTGGTTCTCGTCTTCGATGAAGGGGCTTGACAATGTAAACCTGTAAAAACACCTCCAGTTCAGCAAACAAGGGTATGGCATACGCAGGTCTCATGCTAACATGCAAAATACGATCACCCCAACGCTCCAACTGTCAACAAGATGATCATAGCCTTCTTGATTTTGTTGGGTCACAACTTCGGGGGCAAGATATGCGGGTGTACCACACATAGTCTGCGGGACATATGCTTATCAGTGATATGTCAGGAAGCCAAAGATGGGATTACTGACTCTTAAGAAAGTGACACTATCGACAACCTTAGCTAGACCAAAGTCGGCAACTTTGACGGTGGGGGGATTTTCCGTAGTCAGCAGTACGTTCTAAATGACCAACATTCATAATGTGATTGACCGCTTCAAGGGAAATCCATTACCTCGGGCTTCAGGTCACGGTGCGCGATCCCCTTGCTATGAATGTACTTTGGATAGGCCATAGGTCAGAGGGTTTACGGTATCACATGGTGAATTGACTTACTGCAAGGGCATCGCAAACTTGGGCGACGATATGGACAGCTAGCGGTTCCTCTGAAAATAACGCTGAGAATGATCAAGCATCAATAGACCGAATAACATACTAAGGCCGCCCTCTCTTAATATGTAATCAAGTAAATCTCCTCCATCGACAAATTCGAGGACGAGATCTACTCGATTGATCAGCTTTAATTAGTGGTGTATATCGAATGTACGCACTGATACTATTGTCCTCGAAAAAGGCTTCCTTCATCTGGCAGATATTTCGATGATGGAGCCGTTCCAAAATACTGATCTCTCGCGCAAACGCTGTTTCATTGTTATTGGCAGTGGCACGTTTGACCTTATGGTCTTGGATAACCTTGATGGCATACCACTGGCCCGTCGCACGCGACACAGCTTTCATGACAGTTGCAAATGACCCCTTGCCGATCTCATGGCTGATGTCATATTGGGCATGAAGGCCGCCTTGCGGGGGTCCGGCAGCAGTGTGCCTGTAAATGAATCCTGAAAAATGTGTCAATGAGCAAACATCAACACGAATGTTAATAACTTACGATAGTCTTCACAGTCCGGTTGGGCAAGAGGAGAGCCGAAAGCAATCTCATTGCCTTCCTTGAGGACCGCGGTTTTGTCCTTTCCAATCTTGACACCATTGATCTGCACATTTTTACCATCAAACGGTGATCATGAGGCCGTGTTACTAATGCGTACCCAAGTACCATTGCTGGAGATGTCGAGAACAGTCACTGCTGAATTTTTGTCCTCCTTTCCGTCCCAGGTAATTCGGCAGTGCTTGTTACCTACACCGCGACGCGTTGATCAGCATCGAACGCGCTAGAAAGTGTCACCAAGTACACGAGACACTCACTGACTCTTCCCCCAGGGAGAATGATATCATTTTCAGGAGCCCTTCCTACTGTAGCTGCGGGCTGAACTTTCCAAAGATCGATGCGGCGAAGCAAGCTGTTGCATGGCTGAAGGTAGCCCCATAGATGGCTGTTGCTGTTTGCAGGATCCGGTTGAGACGAGTGCTGAGTCGATTGAGTGGCTTGCTGCGTCTCCGCAATCATAGAATCATCAAGGGGCATCAACTCGTTAGGGATCTCTACGGGTGTTTGGTTCATGGTGTCTAGTGAGACTTGTTTGTTCTTCAAATTACGTGCTGAGTGATGGGTGTTTGAGGAGGTAGAGTCGAAAGCGAGTTTATATAGGCTGAGTTCCTGTGTCAGTGGTAACTTCGACGCAGTTGTCTGAGCACCCACAGCAACAAAGGGCTACAAGCGACTCAAAACCAACAAAGTCCTCAATTAGAATTGGAAGCCAAGGAAACTTGCGTAAGCGGACGCGCTTTGATGGTGCTTTGACCGTCGTCGACGTTGGAAGGAGAAAGTTAGGAAGAGAAAATTCCACGGAAACAGGTTTTTCTGCGAAGGTTCAAGTCCAAACACCAAAAGCTTAAGCGCAAACCGTCCGAGGGTGGCTTTTGCACGCGGGTAAGATATTAAATGACCCCAATTTATTCAGACGACGCGACAAGCATGGCACGTGCCCTACTCAATTACGCGACTAAAAGCGGCGTCCAAATTTTCAATTGAATTCAAGCCAAACTGGGAGTTTGCATAGGTTCGCACTGCCCCAACACTGCCCTCTTTTATCATAGGTAGACTTCAAGTCTAGGCCGGGGGGACTAGTCGCAGGAAACAAATTAGTGTTTACTTCGTCATAAATAAGTGGTGGGGGCTACAATCATGTGTCATGCGACAAAAAACCGTGATTGAGGGGAGGTCTGAACATCAACAAAAGGTAAATAGATCAGTAACCACAGAGGGGGGGGTCCAGATCAAACGCTGAAGATCGAAAGTGTCGCGCAAAAATTTTAAAAAACCACTCCCTCAAGTAGAGCATGTCAAATTGCATCCTCTGAATCCCACCTCGAAACCTTCTGCAGCGGGGCATAATAATACTTCTTGAACTTCTTCGTCTCGTTCCTCTTCTTCTTTGGCATAAGCTCCTCCAGTAGCTCCGCACGCTCACGGTCTTCGTCCCTCTCGGAGACATAAAACCACCTTGCCTGCTTTGCCCCGTCCGTCCCACTACTCTGCACTTTTTCGAACATTCCACATCGCTCACGCCCCGCTTCAAGCATGGCTGGAATGAGATTAAGCCATTCTTTTTTACTGTGTTTCGTTTTGAGATGGGGGTGTGTTTGAGTAATGGCAGTATGAAGAGCAAGTGGGTCCATGGACGAGGCACGCGAGGTGGCGAGAGCCTCAACAAGCATGCCTGTAAGCTCAACTTGCTCTGGATCAGGGGGCACGGGTATGGTAGGGGTACTTTCGGCCTTCGTTATGGAAGGCTCGGAACCATTGCGTAGTCGAGGCTCATCAGAGATACGAGCAACTTGTGTGCGTAAATCCTCGTCAGAAGGTTTTGATTTGAGACACGAGCGAGATCGTGACCGTGATTTGCCAACTGTCATTTTCTCCTTCGCACTCGAGGAAGATTTATATGGGCGTTGTTTGTGACAAAGCCCCTGGTCCGTATCACGGTCCAAGTCCTCTGAGAGCCGAGGTTTCTTCTGTGCAGGCGCAATAGATGAGACAGAGTCTTCCCGCTTCAAACCTTTTTTCAACTTGGGCTCAGGCCGAGGTCTTGAAGACTCTTTAGTTGCACCGGTGTCTTTGTCGGGAGACTTGGGACGTGACATGCTGCTCCTTCGTGCAGTCTGGGGCTGCGGTTGTGACACGCTGCTCCCCTGCACGAACTCTCCGCCACCAAAACTCAACCGTGGCTTCTTCACCATCTTCGAAGGAGAATGAGGGATGGTGGCGGAGGTGGCAGGAGGTAGGTCGACTGGGCTCGTGCCTGGTGATACTGCAGCGACACTCGAAACGCGAATCTGCCTGGACTGCGAAGTAGCGTGGTCGCATTGACCGACTTGTGCACCAACGATCATACGAACGCCAACCACACCAGTAGATGTCGTAGGTCTGGTTGTATTTCTGGCCGCAAGGCCCATTTCTTCTTTACTCAAGTGTGGTGGGGGAGTGACGGCGGATGGAATATTAGTGTATGCACTAAGCCCTAATAACGTGTCTGTGGGTGAATGCGGATACGATCGCGAAGGCTCGATCTCAGTGGTAGAAGTTGAGGTGATAGTGTTGATGGGTGCAGGCACAGTAAGCGACAGTTTGAGGGTCTGATGAGTTGCCTTGTTCGTACAGGAAGTGGGGCACGCAGTTGAGGCTGCGTTTAACACATGTTCCGAGGCCAATAGTAGGGCCTCGGATTCGGAGTAAGAGACATCGCGTGGCGTGATGTTTGCTGAGTGGACGTTTTGCTGCTTGGGATCGAGCTACAACATGCACATACATGTTCAATCGTAAGGAAACGGGTTAAGATACCGAAATTTACTCACGTCATCTGAATTACAATTGTCGTCAAGGACCATATCATCGTCGATTAAGGCACAATCGTCTGACTGCGATGGTGCCATTGACAGAGGGGACGTAGGTGGAGACGATGGAGGAAGGGGCGAAAGGCTACGATAGTCCTCAATATCATTGCTGTCGCTGGCTGCAAGAAATGGGGAGCTGGACGGATCCTCCATTACTCCGTTCGTCGATTGCCTGCGGACAAAATCACGGAATTCCAATAAAGGGGACTTCACGTCTCGAGTGACGCTTTTCACAGGGGTTGAATGCCCCCTGAGGGGACGTATTGGACTGGACGTAAACGATTTGGCATTGTACGTTCGAGGCATGACCGGACTGCTCTCCCAACGACCACGTTCGGAAGACGTAGCAAAGAATGTGCGGCGTAGATGAATATCCATGCTTTCGGAGTCGCACCCAACGTCACGTGCCGGAGAAGGCGGACCAAGCCAAGCGAGTAAGTCGTCGCTACGATAAGGCTCAGAATCTACCGTGATCTCATCTTCACTGTCTGGATAACTTCCATACT
>JABBWB010000377.1:0-37967 GCA_016628085.1 Suillus occidentalis
CGTGAATGTAGTACAGATCCCGAGCAGCCTGAACACGCGAGAAACGAAGTCGGCAAAGTTCATTGAAGGCATCCTCGTAGCGACCCTTGGAGATAAGCCAACGAGGGGACTCGGGTGCAAATAGGACTTGCATGCAGACAATGAGACCGGGAATACCAGCAGAGCCTAGCATCAGGCGCCAGTTCAGACCAATCACACCGGGGGTGTCTGGAATGAAGTAGAATGCCAAGTCGATAAGGTCTCCTAGAGCAATGCCGAAGGCGGTCCACACCTGCCACATCATGACGAGAGCACCACGTATCGGCGCAGGTGAGCACTCCGCGGTGTAAACTGGGACAGTGGCAGATTTGGGACCGATACCAAAACCAAGGAAGAACCGTGCGATGAATAGGTGCCACCAGGTATTTGTCAATCCAGACCAGATACATGTCAAGAACGAGATCATGCAAGTGATGAAAATGGTTTTTTTACGCCCAAGGTAGTGGTTGAGCGGATGGGTCATCCAACAAGAAAGGGTGGCACAGCATCTGTGAAGCCATGAGGAATGATGCTCTGCAATAAGAACAAAACACACACAAGTAGGGTGCGGAGTTGATGAGACCGACCAACCATGAATCGCGTTCTGCACGACATTTTATGAATGATGATTGAACGATGGAAATATTTGTACGCACGACTGTTGGCATCACCGATGCCAAACTGTGTGGGATAAAGGATTTGAGCACCATTGATAACAGCCTCGTCCATTCCCTGAACGGCCGCTGCAAGTGATCCCATCACGACCATCTATTTAGACGATGTGAGCTATGGCAAATAATTGAAAAGAGGGAGACACCAACATAATACAGCGTAGGCGTTTGTCGCCACTTGTGCGTCACCTCTTCCGTGAAAATTCTTTTATCTTCATCTGAAAATATGTCTAGACGATCATGACCTGCACGTCAAGGATTTCAAGTCAGCTAGGAAAAACGTCTGTCATGTTGACATACAAGTGGAATCCTGGGCAACAAGCGCTCCTTTCTTGAGCTCAGGCAGCAGATGAGTCAATCCTCTCTCCTGGGCAAAAATTTCGACATCCGCCATAAGCCGATCATGAGGTATGCCGCGCAAGGGGTTTGATAACTTGACATCGGCGTTACTGACAGAAAAAAAATGCATCAGTTGTGGGTACTTGACACAAGGGCGATCTCATACGCACGCGATGGCTCTTGTCCCCGCGTCCATAATTGATTCATGGTGGTGAGCATGATGCGGGTGCTTTATCGCGGTATCAGATATTTCGATCGAGGGCGGGGACGTCGACATCTCAGTCGTAGGCGCGCAGTATGAAAATTTGGGGGAAGGCAGCCTCACTTTTATCGGCTTTTACAAACTCCAGATTATATAGTGCTATCCGTCGTAGCCAAAAAGAGCATACACACCTCAGTTCTCCAACATATCAGAGTGGAGCGAAAGCCACCCGGGGACTTAAAAAAGCTGCTCCACTGCTGCGGTAAGCACAGGCCATGTGTATAATCAGCTCAAATGAAATGACAGCGATACGTGCGGGAGGGTATGGTCAGCAGCTTGTTATTCACCAGGAGCTGACAGGAAGACATAGAGTACTAAAAAAGTCCTCGCAATCACGTTAGCGTAATGAGGTCAAAGATCAGAGAAAGATTGTGCACCGTAATAGTTCAGGTATTGGGTCATTAATGGGGCTGCTATTGCGGCATAATTAACACTCTTACTTCTACACCAGAGTACAACTGATATGCCGCAGGCGCTTGGCCCATCGAGCTGTCCGTCCAATTATATTCTGCTCTCGTCTAGACTTGGGGTAAGAATAGCTTACAAGCGACGTTGAGCGCAAACATCCACTTCCTAATGGCGCGATTGAGGAGAACCTGCACGGAAAGATTAAACGAATACTCGCATACAGTGCGGCATACACGCAAAGAATGGAGCACGTTACCTGTAACCTGATGCACATTGGTCCTGTATCGACATCGACCTTGTGATATGTCAGCCTCTGCGAGATATCCGGCATCAACAGTCGCTGTTTCGGGTTTTCATTACAGCTTCATTAATAAGCTCTCAAGTTATCTCGAGCAACGCGTCGCGATTTTTGGATGGCATACACAAGGAACACGGCTCCACAAGTCCGTGCGGGTCGCGCTGTGATGAGAGGCCTTGACCAGCTGCAACTTCAAGCGCAAGATATGCGGTGGTGCCAACGATACCGTGAAAGATGTGTCCAGCGGATGATAGCAACTGTCGTCAGCGATATTCGGAGGATCCGGGTGCGACACACCATATTGATGCATGAAGTGAACAGGATCTGCTCGGCCACATGCGCATCGGCAGTCATAGGTGCGCATTGGGGTTGTGGATCGCGCGTAACTTAGTTCGAGGTGGAACGAAACTTGAACTTCAGGTGGAGCTGCCCATGGCCATGGGAGGAATACCTGCTTATGAATTCGATCATGTCAGGGGGCTCTCCGGGTCAAATTACGTATTGACACAACACTAGGAACTACAAATTATCGCGTGGTGGCACTGCCAAACCCAGGAGGTGCCAGAATATTTTCCAACGCCTCTCAATTATGATCTGTGGTGAGGTCAATTCTTACTGCCACCTGACATACTTCTGCAGCACTGCGCTTTCGAAAAAGGAATCCAGAGGCGGATACCTTGAGTTGGAACAATAGCCCGAATAACGAAAGACACGCGAGACCGCCAGACAGGCAGAAGATATGTAATTGACTATGTTCGCAAGTGGCGATGAAAGCCGCCGTAGTGAGTCCTTGCAGCACAAGAACACATCAATGTGATACTTGAAGGAATGATGTGACTACCTACCACGATGCCCACTTGATTAAGCTCGGCCAGGCAGCTCTTCCCAGGTGTTTCCTTCTTTCAAAAGGTCATACAACCAGTGCAAATCGCTGCTTCGCTGCGCCAGGTGAATATAAACATCATGATGGGCAGTGCATCGGAAACGTAGGCCATTCTAAGGTTTTGAAAGTGACGAGAATTACGAGCTCGACGTGAATGGAAGAGCTTACATAAGCCATCCGCGATTATCGCACCGAAGAGCGCCTTTTCCACGCCGATCAAATCAGACCCCGCAAACGGCGTTGGCTATTTTTGTTTCGTCGCGCTTCCCGTGAATGCTGCCATCTCCTGTCGATAACCCTTGACGCCAATGTCCCTTCTGGACAGGCCATCGCTGCCATTGATTTCTTTTGCGGATAAGCGCATCACTAGTACCAATCCTCGTGAAGCTCCAGATACCTTCACGCTCGTTGTCGACATCTCCCTCGTTGTCTTTCCTTCTCGGTCCGTACGTGCAAGTGGAAATTGAATACACCCCCGCTCGTATTAACTTTATTTTCAGTCTTGCAGCACAGAACATTCCAATGCGCGTGTAACTCTTACCTCACATTGAGCGCTCAAGATGGGCTATGCTGCCTATGCACCACACGGTGCGGGGCGCTTGTCAAGCATCAAATGAGAAACGCGGCATCATTGGCATTTATTTTCTACAGGGCCCTCCCCTACTATAGCTAAAGTAAGAAGGAAAGATGAAATTCAAGCTGCTTCTAGCATGTGGTCAACACTGCTAGCACAGCGACATTTCTCGGTTCCTTCGAACGACCCGACGCCCTGAGACAATGACCCCTGGCAGACTGCTGAACATATTCGCTTCAACTTATAAATGTCCTAGACTTCATTTATAACGGCATCAACTCATCCTCACTCCAAGTCCCGGGGCCCTCTTTTCTTCCCTTCCCTTTCCCTCCCTACACTCCTTTTTCAAAATTCAGCAGCTTCACCGGCTCGGTCTAATCGATTTTATACTACCCACACTGGTTCTATGATGCTTCGTGTGCCTGCGCACTTTCTATTCCATCACACTTTTATCATCACTAGCCAGGTTATCTTTCTAGCGTTCGGGTATGCGTTTCTTGGCACAGTTCTATATTATGGCTACCTCTCTCCATCCGATCAAGTTGCCAATTTATGGAAGCAGCACCCCGAAGACCTGACAATGGTAGTAACACTGATTGCAACTGTACTTTCAGTGACTACCACTACGTCTGTGTACCCTTTTGCTATCTCTAGCTTACCACTCACATAGAGATAAACATTTCCCCTAGTCTTTTCACGATTTCAATCAAGAAGGCATTAAGACATCGGATGTCGGATCCCATCTCTCTCGTCCAGTTAAGCACCGGTGTCGCTTTGGCGAAGGGCTCGATCATATTGCGGCCTGAATACTTGCGACTGACCACCCTGACGTTGCTTGTCTTTGGTTTGCTGAGACTCTTGACAGCTGGGTAGGTCGTCACTAAGAGCGACATGCTATCGCGCTGTTGTCTAATTCAAGTTCGGATAAAGGTGGACAACTCTCTTGACACCGACCTACTTCCTGTGGCCAGTTGACATGCAAGGATCCGAACTTGACATCACTGGAACCGGGTTTGCAGCCTTGCTTTCCGCAGAATATCAATATCAGGGTCTTGCCAGTGCGTACCTCGCCTTACCAAGTGTGTTTCGCTCGTTTCTTCTAAAACGAACGATCAAAGTCCAGGACAATTCTTTTGAGGTTCTCGACATCGCCGGAATGCTAAGTGGAGTCTCCGCTGCAGGGTTTACTTTTGGTCTTCCTGGAACATTTAATTTCAATGGCGCAAAATATAATGTCTCTACTCGTGGGTCCAGATTCGCTGGTCACTTGAAACTCTTTTGCGATGATGTGTTGCTTACCTAGAGGGGATCGTGCCCACCATCGAAAGTTTTTCCGGTTCGGATGGAGTCCCGGGTTTTAACGGTACTCGTCTTGGGTTTTCCGGTGGAAACGTTACCGTCAACGTAGGACCAATACCAGGAGAACATACCAAGGTTTCCCCTCCCCAAGGTTTCAGCAGGAACTATTCCATGTTGCAGCAAGGATTAACAGCCAATGTCAGCTGCCGGGCAATCGGCTCCAGTCAATCGCTGTACAATTGGAATGCGAGCAACACCTTTTTGTATGGCAATGCGGCTGCTTCAAACGGCTCCATCCCTGGTCTTCGCCTGTGGAATACAACTGCGAATTGCGGTAACAGTGAGTTCCAATCGCATGCACCTTGCCTCAAATTTACCGTCAGTTTCCAGATTCGTCCATGACGCAGGAATATGTGACCATGGTGGATGCAAGTGGAAATGAGAACCCGTTAGGGAGCGGCTTTCTTCCTTCCGTAGTGTGCCCGGGGCCTATGAATGCAGATCAGACTTACACAAACTTCAGTGAGTCATTGAAAATTGCGCCTGTAATCATTGACCGATTCTGTTCCTATAGCCATTCTCTCACAAGGATTTTACAAGTATAGATTCCTTCAAGCAACTGTCTGTGAAGTGGTTCCACTATTGACCACAGTCCGCGCCAAATATTCCGGGAACCTGATTTCTTCCGAGGTCATCTCATCCGCTCCTTTCCAACCAGAGAACACGCAGCTACTGTCATTCGTCACTGGAGTTGCCAGGTTCCAGTCTGTCAACTCGCAGGGGCTTGTGAGCAGCGCGATCGGAGACACGTTGTACTCCATCTATTCCTCAACAACCAACACATCTATTGACGACAACCTTGGAAATCAGACGCAGGTTTACAAAGAGCTGGTGGGTTCCATGTTGCGAGGTCTTTGCCCGCCTTAATTTTGTCTCTTTCTTAGGAAGAGTACTGGCGTGGCGTTGTCGAGTTTTCTGCTACAGTGAGGGTTCTGGTCCTGAGCCCAATCCAAATTGACTTAGCATCACTCAACAGTTCCTTCGCTCCGGCTTTATGGTTGTCGGCAGCTTCCCCGATGATAGGATCCCGGACAACCTCGCTTCCACAGTCAATGGGACAATGTACATCTCGACGATAGGTTGGACTCGGCAGTCGGCGACTTATCTTCTCGCTATCCTCCCATCACCTTCACCACCATCCTCACATTCATCTGCGCCTTGTATAGTATCTTAAAGGCTAAGAAAGAGAACTGTGGCGATAGGTCCACATTCGATCCGTCAAATGTCCTTCATCTCATCATGGCATGCGCTGCTGGGAATCTGACACTCGCAGGTTTCACCAAGCAGGGGATTATCGACAACGAGGACGTGATGGTGCGGCTGGACGAGTCCAAGGACGATGGTGGTGTGGAGAAGAAACTTATGTTGGCTGGCGCTAGTCAATCGAATTCGGTTGCGCCGCAGGAGAATGGTGCGAAGATGTCTGACGCTGATCAACCGGATTCAGTCACGTCACAGGAGAGTGTGAAGAAGATGTCTATGGTAGCTGATCAACCGGATGTGTTTGCATTGCAGGGGAAGTTCGTATGATTTAGGTACCATCGCGCTATGGCAGCTGTCTTTTCTTCCTTATTCTTACTCTGATTGTAACGGTGGCGCTGTCAAACAGCACTGTTAAATCTCACTACGCTCATTTACTTGTTATTCTACAGAACTTGATGTATGTTACCATCTGCTCTGCTCGCTCTTTACCTTTTTCCCCATTCCTGTGTCTGCCCGATAAATAATTTTTCGTGGGCCTTTGATATAGTTGTTAGTCCATAGAGTTACACTACAGATTGGATATGTGATGCTGTCATTTTTCGTTTGAATTACTCTATCGTACTGTTGCCTTTGAGCTTCACGCCACAAAGATCCGACACTCCTCCTGGACGATGTTAACAGTGTTTCCGTGACGGGGCTCGGACTCATACCACCATCATCGAGGGCGGCATCAGGAAAATTTTGGTCCACTTTACGGATCTTATGCACCGGTTGTGTAGTACCGTAGCGTGCGATTGAGTGACATGTCAATTTTAATGAAACACCAGGTACATAGTACAATACACCACCGAAGTCGCGCAGCAATACATAATCGAAATTCAGATCCCCATGCAATAACATCCGAATCACAGCTACACCGTCCCTCCTCACAGGCTGCTTGATGGAATAGGCGTATGCACCGCAGCAGTAAGCGCTTTCACCGCCTCCTCCGAATGAGGCGGATACCGAATCGCCAGGTGTTGCTCAGCACTACATCATGTTCAGATCAGCCCTCAAAGGCAATCAAAATAAAAGCAGAACTCACTCTTTCGGCATATCAATAGAACTACGGAGCTGCGTGAACGTATCGTAGGTATATTTCATAAACTGGTATCCATCTGTCAAAGCGTCAGTGGCGCTCCCTCCCAGATGGAGTGGAAATCTCACAGCCTGACTCGCCCACCCCCGTGAATGGTAGTTCGCTTACTGCCAGATGGATACGGATATAAATGAGCGCGAATATGAGTGAGACGTCCATACGCACCAGCAAGATATTGGAAAGTGTCATTGAAAACAATACCACCGCTCTGCGTTTCTGAGACGACTTGAACGATATTTAGCATGAATCCGCGTCATCAGTCAGGTGAAACATACGCCGTTGCTTTATGCTCTCGTTGTCACTAAAAGCGTACAGAACTAGTGGATGAGATCTTTGTGCGATACATCAGCTGACAAGTTGGAATATGGGACGAGAGCTTACCGTGCGTTAACGAAGTCAATTGCCTGATCGAGAGAATCCATGGGTACGATAGGCAATATCGGACCAAAGAGTTCTCTGTGAAGACTATTAGAATCGAATTTATAACATAAGGCAATACTGACTCTTCTAACAAGGAGTCGCCGTCCGCCACATCCTTGACAATGGTGGGCTCAATTCTCTTCCTCGCGGCGTCAGCGCGACCCTGAAGAACGATTTCACCCTTTGTGCGGGAAAGAAGTGAAGTGAGGCGTTTGTGGTGCAATTCTGACACGATACTTCCAAACAACGGCGAATCCAGCGCGCCATCTGGGAAAAATGCGTTATAATGCTTCTGGAATGCCTTGACTAGCTCGTCCTGCTTGTCCCGCTGTACGAGGATATAATCAGGTGCCACGCAGATCTGCAGGAATTTTCGTTCAGTGGCCCAAAGAATTGGTCGATATGAACTCACTTGTCCTGCATTGTTGCATTTGCCCCACAGGATCCTCTTTGCGGCAAGATCGATATCATATGCAGAGTCAATAATGACAGGACTCTTTCCTCCTAATTCTAGGGACACTGGCGTCAGGTGCTTGGCCGCAGCGTTGGCGACAATCCTTGCGACCCTGCCATTCCCTGTGTAAAAAATATGGTCCCATTGAAGCTCCAAAAGCTTTGATGTTTCAGGCACGGCACCATTGACGACACGGCACACATTTGGGTCGAGGTACTTTGGCACAATTTCCTCCAAGAGCTGTGAGAAGGTGGGGACAAGCTCAGAGGGTTTGAGTACGGCAGTGCAGCCTGCTGCGATTGCTCCAATGAGAGGTTGGAAAGTAAGGATCATGGGGTAGTTCCATGGCCTGTTTAAACGCGGGGTTAGGAAGTGGTATTGAGAGTGTGTCTTCCATCTCACGAAATTATCAAGACAGTGCCCCTCGGAGCCTTGTAGATGCTGGTACATGCGCATATAATTAGTCAGTGACATTGATGAATCAAACAGTAGCTCACGTTGGATTCCATGGCTTCTGCCAATCAGCTACCTCAGGATGTTCAGTCTTGGCCCACTCTGGGAGCCGTTGTGCACTCTTCACAGCTATGTCGATGGTGCTGCCTATTTCATTCATGAGGACCTCTGTTTTTGGCTTTCCAAGGTCTTTCTTTAGGGCATCGCAGATGAGTTCCCGTTCATTCTGCGCCATGCGCGCAATCTGGTATAGCTGGTGCTGACGCCACGCAATGGGACGTGTCAATCCGCTACGGAATGTCGCTCGAAGAGCATCCCTGATCTTCACCGCTGAATTAGATCATTGTACAATGAGAATTGTCTGCACTCACCTGCGGGATCGTACTGATGAGGGTCGTCATCTTTCAAGATATGCTAGCGTCTGATTGTCGTCACGGTGCAAAGGATTGCTGCTGCGGATACATGTCCGCGCGGCCCGCACTACAATATGTTGGTAGCGATGATGCAGCGATCTTCGCTTTAGCTAACCAGCTATGTACTAGACTTTGTGCAAGAATGGAAGGCAGCAGTTGCGCCGTGACTCACGCCATGTCACTACAATATACGGGTTCGTCGATATTCTACACTGAACTAGCTCAAGTCCCCCTTCCTGTGTCTGCTAATTTCATTGGCGGCGATGTTGCACGGGTCACATATTCAGTTCGGGATCACGACCGAAACATCAAACGATATATCACAAAGACATTCGACAATCAGTGCACGACCTCCCATGATTCATCTGAAATCAAGGCATCCACGACCTCTCCTTCTAAAACTCGTCAAGCGATCCTGAGAGAGGTAGCTAATAACAAACGATTCGTCGAGATCTGGGCTGGCTCCCAATTAGAAGCTTCATTAGATGTATCAAACTACCACCAAGCTTTCCTCACAGATGGTGAGCAAAACAACATCATGAATACCCGCTAATCAGATCTCAGATTTCCTATACTCGCTCTCTTTCTCCCCATCCGAAACTTCCCTCATATACACTGCCGAATTCGAAGCAACCGACGACGATCCATACAACAAATTCAAATATACACCTCACTTCGGCGATACCTCCCGCGCAAAGAAAGCGTCCGACCATCTTTCTATTCCGCTGGATCAGATCCCCCGATTTCACGAGGGCAACTAAACAAAACCTGACCCTTGTTGCACTCCCGGGCCAGTGCACTGTGACCAAACCCATCCTATTCGCCCAAGCAACCTTCGCAACAGAAGACACAATCTTCGCATCCGGTCACGAATACACCTCAGACGGCCGTCTCCTCGGCGCAAAAGGATGCTTTAATCGTCCCATGGGCATATGGCAACTCACCCTCCCAAAAGGCTCACTCAGCTCCTCATCTGCATCAAGAATCACTCCCCCAAACAGATCCTGCCGTTCCCCTCGCGTCTTATTCCACGATAACCAGCCTATCAAACTCTTCTGGTTCTCAAATCCTATAGGCGGCCCCCACGCATCCTCTGTCTCTATCGAATCTCGCGATCTTATCACAGGCATCAACGCCGTCCTCGTACCCACCGTATTCGAACCTACTACCCCAAACGGCTTTCCGGGTCTCTACACAGAGTACAACATGCCAACCAGCCCATTTCTGCGGTTCGCAGACCGCGTATACATTGTTCTACAATCTATATGGCGCTCACGCACGACCATCCTCTTCATCGATTCCCAATCAGGAGCCATCACAGATGCAACGGAACTAGGCGACGGACCGTTGTACAGCTGGACTGTACACGCTACCGATAACAAGAACCAGTTGATTTGCTCGCGGAGTACGCCTACTACCCCTTGGGAGGTCTTGTTAGGATCTCTTGATCAACATGATACCCTCGATTGGAAAGTCCTTGATAGACCGATCTTGTCCTCCACGAGTACGTTCCATCCAGATCCCATCCATCGCACTTACCCATGGGTTTTCAGCCAAAGAAGCCCTCGATGACTTAATGCCATCGATCATACCCATCACCGCCCGTGCACCAACAGAAAGCCTCCTCATCCAATCCAAGAAAGCCTCTACGAATGGTTGCCCGAAACCAGTGTGCGTGACTATCCCACATGGAGGACCCCATACGACCTCGACTACCGCGTTTACTCCGGGTGTAATCGCATTAGCGCTTGAAGGATGTACGTCCCTCGGACAAACCATAAACCTTGATCACTCACAACACCACAGATACCCTTAACCTACCCAATTACACAGGTTCCATGGGATTCGGCCAAACGTACATCCAAAAGCTCCTCGGGCATTGTGGGAGCATGGATGTCGAAGATGTCGCTGAAAGCGTTAGGGAACTTGTTAGAAGGGGCGTTACGGAGAATGGAAGACAGGTCGTGACGGGGGGCAGTCATGGCGGGTTTATCGCTGCTCATCGTACGTCCCTTCCGTCTAACTGGGCCTTTTCATTCACGCTCGATGTACGCGTTTGATGCTTATCATTATCATTATGATTTACGCTTGAATGACAACAACGCTGATGCACTTTCACGCGCATACAGTGATTGGCAAACACCCAACCCTATTTAACGCAGCGTCACTCCGCAACCCCGTCATCTCAGTAGGCGAGCTCGCAACAGGGACTGATATCCCTGATTGGGTTTATGCTGAATTCGGGATTCTGTCCGACACTGGCTCCTACACGTCACCTACGTCCAACTTCAACTCCAACTCCCTCCCTTCACTCACAATATCCAACTCCAACTCCCTCGCATCGCCCGCATCCACAGCACTAACCCCAACGCCTCACACACACACGCCTCCACCCCCACTAATGACCCCAAATACATACACCGCCCTCTTCACCGCGTCCCCAATCGCCCATGTCGACCACATAACAGCGCCAGTGCTGATAATCATTGGTGAGGATGATTTGAGGGTTGTTCCGGGGCAGGGGATTGGATTTTATCATGCGATTAAAGGGAGGGTTCGGGCTGGGACTGGAACAGGGGATGAGAATGAGAATGGGACTGAGAGTGGGACTGGGACCAGGAAAGAAAAACCGAAAGGAGTAGTAGAGATGTTATCCTTCCCCGGCGAATCGCATGCGATCGATGGAGTCGAAGCTGCTAGGATTTCATTCGAAGCTACAAGGGATTGGTTCAAAGTGTTTGCAGAGGGCTAGTCGTGCGGTGTATAGGGAATCACGGTGTGGGTACGGAATGTGTGTGAGCGTTATATTATATAGACCCTTGGCATCAACCGTCAAAATTATATCATGAACATGGTTTAAGTACATGTCAAATAGATATCGATAAAATGAAGATATGTCCATAAGTCACGGGCAACCCAGTATCTTCCAAGTACATACCGATAAGACAAGACAAGGACAGAAAAAGAAACAACTCTCAACATTAAAATGGTGGTGCAGAAAAGATATTCGGATAGATGCATGTGCCAGACCGCAGGCGGTGCCCTTGAATTTGAAATCATATGGGACAGGAACGAGGCAGTCACGTTGTTGAGATTCGATCATGGTAAACATCCTACATCGAAAATTGAAGCAATGGGGTAGGCGGCGCGAAGAGATAAGATGTTGATGGCAGCTCCCAGCAGAAAAGTTCTGAATATGAGTTCAGATCCCTGCAGCTGCATCTCGGCAATCAAGGGACTGCGGAAGATTTAAGATGGTCGAGATGATTCCGGACCTTGCGCCACGCGTCCGCTCGACCGAAATCTATGGGGCTGTTGCGGATCTTGTGGACGCAAGGGAGCATAGAGAAGAGGATATGAGCGACAGCTTCTGTGTCCACTACTTCAGCGGAGCGCACATCCAATAGTTGTAGGGATGTATGTCGGAATGACTCCGCTGTAGGGTCGACATCGAGATTCACCATGTCTATCAACAGTCTGAGATCTGTCAAAAGGGGACATTGACGGAGTGCTGTGAGTAGTCCACGGAATGTAATGGTAGCTTCACGATAACTTGTATCTTCTAATGCCAGGAAGCGGATGTGTGGCCAACATGACATAGCCTCCAAAAGATGGTCGTTGTCAAGATTAGCGCTGCAGTAAGGAAATTCAAGCTGTAAGGCTCGGAGTTGCGAACAACAACAGAATTGTGTGGATGCTGTCCAAGAGCTGTCCGTATCCCAAACTTCCGTACCGTAGGACTGTATCCTAATATATTCAAGGGTCTGGCATGCTTTACACTGGGACAGGGCATGACAAAGCCGCTCAGCATCTGCCAAAGGCAATTGTTTGAAATAAAGGTCGATTTGTTTCAGCGAAGGGAATTCTGAGTGTTCTATGAGTGTTGTGATGCATGCAGCCGTGTCGGCTTTGAAAAGAAGGGTTGTGAGGTTGAGGAAGGGTCCGAGAGTGATACGATTGAGGTCCGATGGGGAAGGGACTACATTGCCCATATGAGTCGCGAGTGTGAGAAGGCTGGAGAGGTTAGAGAGGTGCTCCCATGCTGCCCAGTCGAGGGGAAGATATCGACAATACAGAGTTACAAGCCGCTTGCATAGACGGATGCTGTCAGACACGGATACCCTATTTGCTATGGTGCTATCGGCGAGCACCACGGATAAATCTTCGAGACCAGGACACCGGGTCACAATCAATTTTAGATCCAGATCAGTGGCCTCCAGGTCACAACAGCGCAGCGTGGGAGACAGAAAGAGATGCAGGTATCTACTCGGACATGGATATGAAGCCCTGAATGCCTGTAGTCTGGGGAACATGCTTTCGTTTGGGGGAAGGACTGAGAGAAGGCGAAGATTCCGGATGGTTGCTGATTCAAAATGCATAGAGCGTACACGGGCAGCGTGAAGCAAGAATTGATGAGCTTCATTCGCCGATAATGGTTCGATGTTGCCAAAGTGAGGGGGGTTGCGCCAGGTGCGCTGTGTTTAGGTGCTCGGTGAGATACTACTGATGAAGGGAATGAACAGAGTGCAATACTCTGCACTCACTTCTTCACAGTATATTTTTGAATGCAACCTTGTTACACAACCTAGCTGTGGATTTAATCCATCGATTTCAGCCCAAAGCTCATTCATTGCGGGTTCGTAGAATGTTTTACATGTCGCTGCAAGTGCTGCAAGGAATCTCCGAGTCCGTGTAGTAGATGTCCAAGGATCGTGACTGACATGCTTGAATATCTCTAGGAGAATTTCGCAAACAAGTAGAGCCCGATGCATCAATTCGGTGCCGATTGCTGCAGTGCAGAGAGTCCTAGAGCCTATAGTATTAGTAGGACACGAACAAGAATCTCCCTACAAACATTGGCCGCCATGTTGAAATTAAAATAATCTCGGGTTATGTAACGTGCATATGCATGGGCCACCCCATGCGCTGCGTCGAATAAATTTCACTGGCACCGTGATCTCAAAAGTCAATAGGTCAAATGGTGAGATCCAAATACTTGCAAGTTGTAGACTATAGTACTTCCTCAGGCCCAACGTATTTCTGGAGAACTACTAATCGATGTAACTTAACGATTCTGAAACAAATGAGTGATGATTCGATTAATGATCTTCTTATTTGCGGATTATATGTCGTTCATGCAGTACGAATCTTTGACCATGGTTTTAACCGCGATGTAGCGTATTCAAGTTGCATCCTTGATTCCTAGAATATGGGAGGGACGAAAGCGCTGCTGGCTGAATGTGGATTTATAAGAACATGCTTGTCTCAGTGCAACACCGATCGAATCATTAGATAGACGCGCCGCCACCCTTCTCTTCAATTAATCTAGAGATCATCTGCTAGTGAAATCTGGCAACGGGCCTACTGGCTTTTTCACTTGTAATCTTTGCGCGTTTCATGCGCAGATGTCCTCCGGAAATTTCCTCCCAGATTTGTCTCCTCCTGACGTGCAACAAGCAGCTCAAGTACATCTTCAAGTCTGCACTTCTTTGGAGAGATTTCTTACGACACTTCCACAGTTGATACAACAAGCATATTCGAGTGCACATGCCCAGGTGGATCAACGACGGATCCAGCAAGAACTGGTTGAGATTCAGAGACGACCCGAGGCATGGGGGTTGATTGTACCTTTCCTCGAACATCCAGACCCAAATGTCCAGTTCTTTGGCGCGCATACTGCGCAGGTTAAGATCATGCGTGATTGGTGAGTGCTTCACATTTTCCTCCTTGCAATGGTACTGATCAGCTGCTATTGCTATAGGGATTCATTTCCTGAAGAAAACGCCGAACATCTACGGGACTTTCTGCTCAAGCTCACCTCGCACTCGATATTGACTGGCAAGGGCAAGGTAGTATGCCGCAAACTGTTTGTTGCAGTAAGTGCAAGTTCCTAGTAGATCCAAGTCCGTCTAGTAATCGTTTACAGATCACATCACTTGCACTCCGCATTGCGCCGGGTTCGCCCTCAAGGTGGCCAGACTGGATAGTGTCGGCAGTCAATTCTCTCTCTTCCTCTGGCATGCCTCCAGAACAACTCCTTGCCTTCCTTACCATAGTCGCTGAAGAGGTCGAAACGGCCGACCTTCTAGGGTCCAGTAAGTGAGTGCAACGATTCGAATCACTCTGTATCATCACGAATTTTGTTCAAGGATGCAAATGCACCAGTTTCTTCTGGACGCTTCTCCGATGGTCGTCCAAGCTGTAATAACATCTATCACTCGACCGACTCTCATATTGCCTGAACTGCAATCCGCACTCAAGTGCTTCCAAGCATGGATATACACATTACGGGCCAAGTAATATTCTTCTGTATTCTCTGCTCAAATTCAACTTAACGCATCACACAAGTGACATCACACCCATCATTCCTCTGTTGATCACGATAATGACTCCCGCACCAGACTCCGGATTCAACGAGTCGACTTTCTCGGCAGCTTCTGATGTTCTACAGGAGATCATGACGAGGTCTTCGTTGGCTGGAGGTGCGGGTACAGGCACTCTGACGGAACCACTTCTTGTTTGGCTTGATGCCCATGGAGATCACGGTGAGCCTCGGTAGTTGCAAATGTTCACTTGATATGATTGCTTACTGTTATCCGATACCCAGCCGGCTCGGTTGATGGCGTGTCTCATTCACTTTGTAAATTACTGGTCGCCCTAGGAGACCACTCCACCATGTATTTCGCCTCCAACATCACGTCGTCAAAACCCATACCCGGATCACCCTACCAGCGCGCCTACTTTGTGCAAAAATTCTTGCACCTCCTTTTGAAATATACCGGATTACCGGGCTATTACGGCGTTGACGAAGAGGCGAGTGAGATGACTCTTGGTTTTTGGTATCTCTTTCAAGAGTCGTTGTGGAGCGTGGAATACGAAGACCAGACTGAGAATCAGGATGGCATACCTTCACTTCTCGATGTCAAGGAAAAGGAGCAATGGGCCGTCGTGAATGCGGTATACGTTCAACTTGTAGAGATACTGAGAAGGAAAGTGACGTGGCCAGACCAACGCACTCTCAATTACTGGGCAAAAGGTAATAACTTTATATCATGTGTGATTGTCTCGAGCTGAACCGAATTGCTTTGTAGATGAAGTCGACAGGTTTCAAGTGTAAGTGAGAGAAACGTTCATCAACTTGCATGGCGTTGACGATTTGCAGATATCGGCGGGACGTCGGTGATACCCTGATCAATGCGTAAATGAGATGATCGACATGCCTGTATTTTGTGTTGATTCATTCCCAGATATTACATCCTGCGAAATGACATGCTAGGGTACTTCCTTGAGGACATGCAAAAGCGCTTTGCACAACAGAATGGATCGCAAGGATGGGAGGTGAGCGCTTCTTTCTTTCAGTTTGTAAGATGCTCATTTAATACCTATTGACCAGGAAATTGAAGCCACGTTGCACTGTATCATGTCAATTCAAGAAGCGGTACCGCTAGAAGACAACTCCCTTCCTCGCTAAGCTGTTTGGACCTGATGTACTTGGTCGTTTGCCTACTTCAGGTCAGGATCGAATACGTAGGACCATGCTTGGCTTGATTGGTAGGGGCATCGCACATATGACTTTTGATCGTCTTCCTAACGTTGCGTGTTCAGCGGCGTACTCAACATGGTTCACGAACCCAGCCCAAAGCACCTGACACCCACCTCATCTCCGTCTCTTCTGATGAACACCATTTCTTACGTTGTCGCTGCTCTACCAGAACCTGCGTTATGCCTACCGGCTGCAAATGCCCTTCGTGATCTGTGCGATGCTAATCGTGCTGCGCTTGCGCCTCATATTGGAGCGTTTGCGGAGCTGCATGCCGGATTAAGTGATATACCGGTACGTGAGATCCATGTATAGTCTGCATCTTTATTAATGACATGTAAACGTGCCCAGGACACGGAAAAGAGCAAAGTTCTTCAATCAATCGCGAGCGTGATACAAGCATTGCCACCTGAAGAGGAGATTCCGCCCATCCATGCGATTGTTAGCCCCGTAGTGGAAAAACTTGCACAAGCCCTGCACATTTCTTCTCAGGTCCGTAATGAGCTAGCCACAGTGTCCTAGAGGCTGAGTTGTTTATCCGCAGCTCGTGGACGAAACTCGCATCATCATCATTTCCCAGCTTCAGACATTATCGGGGGTAGCAAAAGGCCTCACACGCACGCAAGACTCGTTGCTTATCCTTGACGAATCGCCTGAAGAGAGAGCCGAGGCTGAGCGCCTACAACGAGCACGTGACGACTACACGATGGTGAAAGTTCGTGAAGACCTGTTCAACACGATAAGAAATGTAGCAACGTACTGGTCCATGGATGCGGGTGTCTCAGATGTATGTTCCAACTTATACACATTGTTATTCGACTGACAATGAATAAGGCATTGAGTGACTTTTTCCGTTCGATAACTTCTTTGCCTTCGGATATCACTCTGCTTTCGCTTCCTGCAGCTCCGATTTTTGAGATCATATGCCTTGCATGCCAGAGGCAACTTACGGCTGTGTGGCTGTCCTTGGCAAACATGCTCGTCATACAGCTTGATCCGCCGACGTTGTTTTCAGCCTCGACGCTTAAATCCACACCGAGTCCTGAGGCGCTGGGGGCGATCTCGACTCTACTGCCAATATTACTCGAAGCATCGCTAGGGGTACTGGGACAGCCTGGGGCGATGGAAGCTGTGGGTGTACCTTGCGCTTTTTTTAGAACGAGAGCCCTGATAGTTTCTTGCTGTAGAATCCTGACATCGTGCAGGCCTTTTTCGGGTGCATGGATACCGTGAGTACTGGGTGCGGAATTAAGGTCCCAATACAAAGCTAATTGACATTAATCAGATTGCGAAGCATTTCCTCGTGGGATTTTATCGACTGCCACCGGGCGCCCTCGATGCGCTGATGCAGTGCGCTGTGACTTCATTGTCGCTACAAGAGCGATATTCGCTTGTTGCGACATGCACTTTCCTGGTACTTGTGGTTTTGTAATGATGTTACCGCTTCTCACTTGTTAATGTCAGGAAACGCTTATAAGGCGAACAGCCAGTAGTGATGATCTGGGAGATGCAAGTACAATACTAATCCAAGGGCACGGTCGGCCGATCCTGCGAGCCGTTTTGTGTGGTTTCGCGGGTGTGGCGCCAAGATCCGCGACGCAGAACCTTATCGAGCTGCTATCTATCGTAGCGTCTAAATTCCCCGCAGAGACGAGAACGTGGATGACCGATATCTTATTCGCGGTGTGTATTGGTTGATGGTCTGTGAAGAAGTCTGACATGAGTACAGGATGACTTTGTGCAGTCAAAGGCAAGCTCTGAGGCGAAGCGAACTTTTGTAAAAGCTATCATTGGGTATGTCAATGGCGATGATACGAGCTTCCTGTACTGATTACGAGTAGGTCTCGATCGCCGAAGAAAACGAGGGAAGCAGCACAGCAATTTACACTTGTCGCCCGGGGCTTGGAGGGTACTAGCTTTGGATATGCGTCTGTTAATATTTGATGTGGGGAGTTGTGCTATTTCGACAATACGTTGAACGACTGGTGCTCATCGGAGATATGTCGGTCAGCATTTTATCAATGTCAGTGTGTGCCTAGTACCACCACAGTGATGGAAAAGGACCGAGGTGAGTGTGGCGGCCACGACTGCCAGCGCGCTACAGGACCTTGTGGTTGGGCTCCCACAGCTGATGGTGACAACTCCCATACTATCGTGCGACGGCCTCCGATGACGTTCAAGGACGATTCATCTTCATCGTCGGTTTGTCGGCGATGTATATATTGTTTGAAACCTATGACATCGGATAGTCCAGGGTTGGTCCGGGGAGCACATCTGGGGTAAGTCCCTGTAGTCGGCGGAAGAGCGGCTTGTAGGGAGATGAATGACGGCGAAAAGTAACAAAAGCGGCAAGTGGTTCGGCCGTAGCGGGAATAGTCTTACAAATCGATAAATGTGATTGGCTGTTAAGCGCCTATAAATCACAAGCATAAATTGGCAACCATCGGAACGCGAATTGCCGAGCTCACGCTTTTCTTCATACTTGCTTGTCGTCGCACACAGCTGCTCGTCGGTCTTTTCGACGATGCCTATCCTCTCTTCCTCAACTCGCGATGCGATCCGCTCGCTGCAGCGGCTGGCCGCGGGCATGGCCACCGCTGCCCCAAGAATCGGTGACACCAAAGTTCCCATGTCGCTTCTTGAGAAGGGCGCATACATAAACTACCAGCGTATTGAGGATAACCTCGCCATCGTCCGTGACAGGTGACACCAATCATTTACTTGCCTCATACTCAGGTGTCTAATCTACTATCTGGTCCGCAGGCTTCAGCGTCCCCTTACTTTGTCGGAAAAGATAGTGTACGGACATTTGGATGACCCTCATAACCAGGATATTGTTCGAGGCACAAGCTACCTTAAGCTCCGCCCTGACGTACGTCTGGCGTTTCTCTTCTGTTCCGATTAATCGTTGTTAAATTATTCTATCCTTAGCGGGTAGCTTGTCAGGATGCTACTGCCCAGGTCCGTTCATAACGTCACTATACCTTGTTCTCCCCGCTGACGTAACAATAGATGGCTCTGCTGCAATTCATGTCTGCAGGCATGGACACGGCAGCTGTTCCAACTACGGTTCACTGTGATCATTTGATTGAAGCTCAAATTGGTGGTGTTAAGGATTTGGCGCGTGCGGTTGATCTCAACAAGGAGGTGTACGATTTCCTGGCTACCGCAACAGCAAAAGTCGGTTGTTTGCTACTTCAGGTTTTTGTATATGCTCATTGGCATTGGTTCGCAGTATGGTCTTGGATTCTGGAAGCCAGGTTCTGGTATCATTCATCAAATCATTTTGGAAAACTACGCATTCCCTGGTGGACTCATGATTGGTACTGACTCTCACACGCCTAATGCGGGAGGTTTGGGTATGGTTGCTTGTGGTGTTGGAGGTGCCGATGCTGTTGACGTCATGGCGGATATTCCTTGGGAATTGAAGTGCCCTAATGTCATCGGTGTAAACCTTACTGGTAAAATTGGAGGCTGGACTACGCCCAAGGGTGCGCGCGTTTTCAAGTCAGTTATCTCCGACGTCTAACCTTTCGTAGATGTCATCCTGAAGGTTGCTGGTATTCTCACTGTCAAGGGTGGAACTGGTGCCATCGTTGAATACCACGGTCCTGGTGTCGAGTCATTGTCTTGCACGGGTATGGCCACTATCTGTAACATGGGTGCTGAAATCGGCGCAACTACCTCGCTCTTCCCCTTCAACCGTCGTATGGTTGACTACCTCGACGCTACCAAGCGTTCCGATATTGCTCAATACGCACAGCGCTTTTCACACAACCTTAAGGCTGATGAGGGCTGCGAGTACGACCAGAATATCGAGATTGTTTGTAATGTCCCGATGTTTCCCGTCACCCGGACTGATATTTTGTGCTCAGAACCTCTCGGAACTCGAGCCTCACATCAACGGTCCCTTCACTCCTGATCTTGCTACCCCACTCTCAAAGTTTGCAGAGGAGGTCAAGAAGAACAACTGGCCCCAAGAACTCAAGGTCGCTCTCATCGGTTCCTGCACTAACTCTTCATACGAGGACATGTCACGCTCTGCTTCCATTGCCCGTGAAGCTGCCGAACATGGCCTTGATGTCAAGAGCAAGTTCACGATTACTCCTGGTTCTGAGCAAGTCCGTGCTACCATTGAACGTGACGGTCAAATCGGTGCTTTCGAAGACGTCGGCGGTCTCGTCCTGGCTAACGCATGTGGTCCTTGTATCGGTCAATGGGACAGGAAAGACGTCAAGAAGGGCGAGGTCAATTCAAGTGTGTCTTCTGTGACATTGAAATACATTTTCTGACCAGTGGTTTTTAGTCATTACTTCCTACAACCGTAACTTCACTGGCCGTAACGATGCTAACCCTGCCACCCACGCTTTCGTCGCCTCCCCGGACATTGTAACTGCAATGGCCTTTGCTGGTGACCTCACCTTCAACCCGGTTTCGGACACCCTCATTGGTTCTGATGGCAAGCCCTTCAAATTCTCGGACCCCACTGGCAACGAGCTCCCTCCTCGTGGCTATGACCCCGGCCAAAATACCTTCCAGCCTCCTCCTGCAGACCGTGCTACCGTTGCGGTTGCAGTTGACCCCAAAAGTGACCGTCTTCAACTCCTCCAGCCTTTCAAGCCCTGGGACGGCAAGACCCCGACTGACCTCCCCGTTCTGATCAAGGTAAAGGGCAAGTGCAGTAAGTGAAGCTCATCTTCAAACCCTTGCACTCCGCCTTATTCACGTGCCTAGCGACTGATCACATCTCCGCTGGGGGTCCTTGGCTTAAATACCGCGGTCACCTTGAGAACATTTCGCGTAAGTCGCCTTGCCCGATAATTCTCAAGACTTTTATCTCACCCTGGGATAGAAAACTGTTTGATCGGCGCAATCAACGCTGAGAACGGCGAGGCAAACAAGGTCAAGAACCAGATCACGGGCGAATTTGGTCCAGTTCCCCAGACTGCTGCTTACTACCGCGACAAGGGCATCAAGTGGGTCGTTATCGGTGACTCCAACTACGGTGAAGGTTCATCTCGCGAGCACGCTGCCCTTGAGCCCCGCTACCTTGGTGGTCTTGCTATTATTACCCGGTCTTTTGCTCGTATCCACGAGACGAACTTGAAGAAGCAGGGCATGCTTGCTCTTACTTTCGCTAACCCCGAGGACTACGACAAGATTCAGCCCAGCGACAAGGTTGACATCTTGGGCTTGGACAGCTTCTCTCCTGGAAAGAACTTAACTCTTGTTGCCAAGCATGCGAATGGTAGCAAGGATGTGAGTTTTTAGCGTTTGCAATGGCTTTTTGTGGTGCTGACGGGATGGACTTGCAGGAAATTCCTCTTGCTCACTCCTTCAATGAGGGTCAAATTGAGTGGTTCAAGGCAGGCTCTGCTCTTAACCTGGTGAGTTCTATCGTATGCGACAGGTTCACCTTCTGACTTCATCGATATAGATGGCTGCCAAGGCCAAGCAATAAATAGTGATATAGACGGAAGGAACATGCTGCCATGTCCAGACACAGTAGACCTCATGTTCAGTTATCACTTTTCTCGCTTCTCAATACTTCCTTGGTTATCTATATCACGGTCTCGATAACTTGTTTATACATCTTTGTAATAACACTGGACGACACATTTCGATCCTGGAGGATACCTTGGTCAGAGGATAGGCTACTCATCCAAAGGTTCGTGCATCTTCATCTTCCGTCTTCTTTCTAGTAGCGCTTTCTTTGCCATACTCTCTCTCCCGGATAGAGGACCAGACTGAGGTGGACGTAATAAATCTGATCCAAAGGATATCATCGAAGACGCGGACGATGATTCGTGCCGAACTGGTTTAGGCCTTGAACGTCTCCGCTGCCCACCCCTCTTCCGCGACGACACTTTAGATTGTTCAGACTGCATCGTATTCGTCCGTGATTTCGAAATGTCACTGGAAGAAAGCGCCAGGTGCGACTGTGTAAACCCATACCCGTAATTCTTCAAGTTCGCTGAGGCTGCAGCTATAGACTCAGAGGTGTAAGTGCTGTTAGAGCTGGCGTGCGATGCACGACTGTTATCATTTGCTACACCGATAGAAGCTGCGTTGTGTTTCAACGGTATGCGGGACTCTTGCGTCCACACGCCTGGGCGAAGTGTTACCTGACTATCGCTCGGAGCCGTATGCGATTGCGATACATCAGGGGAGGAAAATCGGTCTCGAGGATGGCCACCTAGTCCACGAATACGCAGTCCGTTCACGTCGCCGTCGTTCAGCTGGGGCTCCATAGAGTATGACGGCGGATCATGACCAGTGGGAGGCACGTCGTATTCAGGAATCTGGAAATTGTTGTGGCCAATGGTTTTTTGCAGACCCAAGTGGAATGTCGCTCTCTTCGTTTATTATTGATGGGCGTGGCGTGCGGTTGTTGGCAACGGTGCCGAAGGCGGTCATGAAGTTGGACTTGAGGGTGGAGGCCCAACCCTCTGGGGGTGGGTGTTCGTTTACGATTGGGCCGTGAGGTTCGGCCTCGTCAGGGAGTGGTATGTGATGCCAGTCTCCGGGGCCGATACCTGGTGTGTTCTCTATCACTGGTCGTAACCTCTCCCTAGGCGTACGCTGGGTATAGCCCGGTGAGGGGAGAAATTGCGGTAGTCCATCTCCTTCTGGCGGCAGATAGCTTTGTGTGGGATACTGGATAACGCTCCTTGGTGGACCCAACTCAGCTACCCTTGCACTGTAAAATGGTGGGCCACCGTGGCTTGACTCGTCACCAGACGTCAGGTCTCCAGGAGCAATATTGGCTACCTGCAGCCGACCAAGCGTGCGCGGGCTTTCCTGTACGCTGAACTCGCTTGCAAAATTCGCAAGTCCAGGTCGTTGCTGCTCCATGGGCGAGCAGACGTCGCCAGCCACCGTTCTTGAGGGATCGTACCCATGAGTTTTGTAGAAATTCGCAGCTGTCGGTGTATTTATGGGGCTGGAAAAAGGATCACCAGTGTTTCTCCGGACGAGAGATGCAGGGAGGTAAAACTCGGACTCTTCGTGTGGGGTGTGTACCTGCAGGCTGGGCTCGGGGCCGTCCTCGAGTATATCCCTCGCTGTCCAAAGTTCGTCATCGTCTCGCGTCTTCCGCGCTGATGCGCGCGAACGCATCCACCATGCTAAAAATGCTAGGCAACACGTAAGGACACAGACGGTGCCCAGGATGATCGCAACATAGAACGGGGCGGATAGCTCGGTTTTGGACGTATGCATGGAAGCGGGAGAGACGAGTGCTGTCGGACGAGTGGATGTACTGGTGCTGCTTGAAGAGTTGGGAGGAGTACTGGTGGCGGTGCTTATCTGTGATGAAAATGAGGAACTTGGCGTCGCACTACTGAGCGACGAAGACATCGTTCCAGTCATCGTAGCTGAGGTCATTGCCAAGGCCGGGACAGTAGTCATAAATGCCTGTGACTGTGTCAGCTGGACTCCTGTCTGCATTCCGGTTGCACTGATGGGGCCAGGACTGATCTGAGTGCCCGGCTGTGGCGCATATTCCGGCCTGCGGCTGCCTTCGGGGTTGTATGGAACATCTCCAGGTCCAGCTGGAGGGTTGGAAGCCACGATTGACGGTTGCCCGTTTTTTCCCAAAATCAAGCTAGAATCCGCTCTGCGATTGCGGTTATGAGGAGCAATATTGGCAAAGAACGGCATGCGCGAAATCATGGGCATCGTCACTGCGTAACGTTGCAAGGGAGTATATATGTGCGCGCCTGGCGCTGAGCTACCAGAGCCCTATAGAAGATGAGGTGACTTGACAAAATTAAGGGTACCGCCCTATTTCTAAGATCATGAAACGCGATGTGGTTTGAGATTTTCATCCAGACGGCCAGTTCTGCAGGAGAAGACAGGAGTCCGAGCCTAATCAGGTAGTGGTTGGGGTGTGACATGTAACACATCAATGCATCATCTCTTGTCGACATCCATCATGCATCAAGCTCTGTTCGTTTGTGAAATTCTTCTGAACATATTCACGCATGTTGATCAATTTCCCCCATCGTCATATCACCCAAAGTCATCGGCTTGGAAATCTCTCGCAGCGCTTGCAAGGACATGCAAACACTTTCACGAGCCCGCAATGGATTTACTTTGGGCTGACATGCATAGGATAGAACCACTGCTAGGCTGCGTAACGAGGCTGTATCCGGTCATATATCGGAACTCCAACATGGTCAGTGCGGACTCGTCGTGTCCTGTTCGTTCCTTTCGTTCGGTGACTCGCTAACTTCTCAACGCAGCACCTCTGGTCCTCTCAAGACATTGAACCTTTATCTGAGCATGAGGCCCGTCAATTTTTGTGTCACGCTTCCCGTGTGCGCTCATTGCGTATAGAAAACACCAAGCATTTCCACCTTTTCGCAAATCTTCCCACCGATAAATGCGTTTTCCCGCGTCTGTTCTTATTAACCTTTATCGTCGATTATCCTTACGCTAGATATCTACATCTATTTCTATCCCCTACGCTGCGCCGGTGCAACCTATCGGCCATTCATCTCGATTTCACACACATCGCGACCCGCTTTGCTGCTTTGGAGCACTTGTCCATCGAGCCCTTTGATGACGGCGTGACGGATGGCCTGCCCCTGCCAATTAACAGTGTCCGTTTGTGCAAGCAGCTTGCAACTCTGTTTTGCCCACCTCTCTATTGGGGAGCATGGAAACACATTTCCAACCTCCCCACCCTCCTCACATTGAAAATTAGCGATTCGCGCAAGGCTCCTCACTGGCCTTTGAGTCGGAACACCCACGGCTCCGCATCTTTCTGCAACCTCACAGGTCTTTTTTTCTATGTAAACACGGCTGCGTACACCATCGCAGCCATTCAACACTCAGAATTCCCCTCGCTGCAAGATTTTGTAATGAAAGTCAGCGTTTTGCCTTTCGCAGAGGCGGAACAACTTTGTCGCGCACTGTCCCAGTGCAAGGCAAATCAGAGCCTCAAACGCATTGATATAATCTCCCATGGTTCAACGTCTGGGGAGCCCTCGAGCACAGTGATCACTCAATTCTTTTGTTTCACTCAGCTCCGAACCCTGCAGCTCGACTTTTTTCATTGCTGCTTCAACCTTGATAATGACCTTCTTTTGGAAGCCATGGAAAGTTGGCCACACATCCGCTCGTTGGAATTAGTGGACCTGGACGCAGTACCCACCGTCACATTTCGCGGACTATTCACAGCGCTCCCTCAATGTCCCAACTTGCTTAGCTTGGACATGTTAGTGGACGCCGTGAGAATCGATATCGATCCTACAGCCGGATCATTTCAACATACCACCCTAGAATCATTGAACTTGACCCGGTCTCCTGTAGCAGATGCTGAGGCTGTTGCTCGTATCATCTTCTCCATGCTCCCTCGTATTGAACATGTCTACGACCAGCGAGACCCATTCGAGACATGGGACATCGGGGGTCAATGTGATGAGCAGTGGGATGAGGTCAACAAGCATCTCGATCTCTTAAATGGCCGCGAGCCACAAAGCCCCGAGTTTGAGACGTATTGATGTTTGTAAAATTTTCTGGAGTTGTACATGGCAATACGCTCGTGTCAAGTATATTTTTGTACCACTCTGACTGCAGTACTGCTTTTCATCGTCGCACTCTTCTTTTTCTGGTATCGTGTATCCTAGTGCTATCCACTTAAACATTCACGCTCTAGTACTTTAATCCATCTCGTGCCCTCCAATGTCACCAACTTGCGTGTCATTGAATGATTCAATTGATGAAAGGACATGTCCCACTCTTATCTAACTTTCGACCCCAACGCGTCGTATTAAGTGCTAGCTGCTGGCTAGACGGCTCGCCTGTATCATTGCGATCCGAATTTTAAAATACTGGCCGCATGCATATGACCCAAGATCAGTCCGTTCATGTGCATGAGTGATGTGGCAGCCCGATTCCGCCTCATTTAATATTTGACGAAGTCATGAATTCGGGCGTCATACTACAATTGATCAACAGCGTCGCGTGATGACTTTCTGGTAACGTCGACATATGTCAACGCCCCGCAATATTCATGATATCGATGACGTGTTTTAAGATGGCGTACGCGCACTACCATCCGCGGATAAAGATTCACACCATCTCAAATTGACACATACAGGTTACGAGTCTAGTGCCAAACGCCCGTTCCTCTGCCATCTGTTAGCTCCCATCTATACTACCTGTCCAATAGAATAAGGTCATCTCAGCTCATCTATCCGTTATCCAGATTCCGGTGTGAAGCGACCATAAAGTTTCACATTCACGGGAGGATTTTTGTTACATCCGCCCTCCTAGCATACTCCCGTAGGATCTCCACCACAAGTTGCGCGCGTCCGCGTGGAGAAAACCCAACTCCATTGCAACAGTCAGCAAGCATGGAGTTTATGCAGTTTGTGCGACTCAGCCAACACCCGTCGCCGTCAGCTCGACACCAGGCGTCTTTGTACTTGTCTTCCTCACCAGACGCGTCAACACTGTGTCTGGGAATGTGAGGATGCAAGGCGGAGGAGAAAGGTCATGCTTACATCAGTGAACCCGTGAGGAAAGTAGATGGCCATACATTACAATATATAGTACATAATCACAAGAACTAGCATAATTCTGCTATCGTCAATCACATTGTTATGTTTGGCCTTATAAAGGAAAGACGCTTCCATGATTTTCTTAAAAAAACTTATGATCAGCCAAAGGTCCCAGCATTGTCGAAACTAAAAATTGAAGGGAAGCGGGAACCAAAGCTGACGATCGACCTACACGAATTAAAACTGCCATATTGCTAGTCAGGTTCACGGTATCCAAGCTAAGACTTAAATCGCGCATCTCTCAAGAGTACAAGGATGGGTTACCCTTGGCAGGAGACGTACGTGTGAGCCCTCCGTTAACACCTAATAGATCTCCTTGATAATGCAATCCTTCGTCAATTTCAAGATAATTTTCAATGTAGGAGTGAAAGCTCATATATTCCATTGAGGAGGATATATTCATTCGAGCACGCGACACAAAAATGACAATTTGTTTCGGCTTTGAACGCTTGTTTGTTGATATGTCTAATGTTTGTAAGCTATATGTCAATTTGGAATGCGTGTGAAGATTGTATACCTTTGGGCACCAGCTGAGTTATGTTCAACAAGCGGGTGGCAATTAATTTGTATCAAGGTGGAGCGAGCGACAGAAATCATTACTCTGCTGCACTTTGATATCAGTTGTTTGAAATGCAGGGATGTTCAACAGTAACTCGTCGATGTCTAGGGTATTCCTGAGCGCCAGCACATCCAGAGAACAACAATGTGCTCACCAAAGCAAGCGACGAGCAAAGCAGGTCCTACTTAATATTTCAACGCCATCTTCTTCAATTGTCTAATACTAATATTTTAGACTGCGGTCGGGAACCCGTGCGAAGAAGCGTTCACGTTTTCGCCGAGCGAACGACCGTCGACCTATATCCCACTTCGAGCTGCCACCCAACCTTCTGTGAGTATGCGATGGTCATATTATATATTCCACTTCGGAATCCGTGCGAGAAAAAATCACCTTTTGCACAGGAACCTGAGTGTGTTCACGAGCGGACGATAGTCAAATTATATCTTGCTTCAAATCTCCACCCAACCTTCTGTGAGTACCTAATGACTGGCAGGTGTGGCTAATCTGCGCTTCCATCCCAAGAAGTGGCGGCTTGCTCCGATGCTGTATCTTTATGGTACAGTACCTTAGCTTCGGTTTTGACATTGGTGAGCGTTGGTTTACCTCACTATCTCATTCATCATTCAACTGACATAATATGAATATTGTCACGGACGCTGTGATTTAGTACTCAATGTGCCCCACAGAGGAATCTTAGATGCGTGCCTTTGAAATCTTGGCGACACAACTCGTCCATCCAAAGATGACCTCACCGCTTTGCACTGACATCTATATGCGACGGCTTATTATCGCGAAACTAGACAATACGGATACGTGCCTTTGAGATCGTGGTGATACAACTCGTCCATCCGACAATGACCTCACTGCTTTGCACTGACATCTATGTGTGACGGCTTATTATCGAGAAACTAGACAATACGGATGCGGCAAAGTTCATTTTCTATTCGATCGATTTAGGGTATGAAATATAAGGAGAGAGATCCATAACTTGTGCCTTGAAACTGCGAGCATCTAATGACCAGCAGATAATGTGTGTTGTGTTGCAGTATCATCGCAATTCCGTGCGCGCCCCAAAAGGTGATTTTGTAGGCGTGTGTTTGAGATATCGGCATATTGCTCATGCATCTCAGGCTGACGAGGAACTTATTATTTGGCGCTGTTATATATTGGTGACGGCCTGTCTCAGGAGGTTGTAGTTGTGTCTAATGATGTTCTGGAGATCGGTCATTGAAATACAGCTTATTACTGCAAAAATATCCATCCATATATGTATCCTCATCACATGAAGCAAATTTCGAACCATATATGACATTAGTGCAAAGATTATGGATGCTAAGTGTGCTACGGGTGGTTTGCTATAAACTACGGTAAGATACGTCCGAGTCCTATGGCGAATTGAAAACAGCATCAGCGCGTGCTGCCCTTTGCCTTGCGAGAGCGTTGACAGACATATTTTCCATCACTGTTTGGCTGAGGTCGTTACGACGATTCTTTCCAAAAACTTTTCTAGACGGCGAATTCAGTTGGGGCTTGCTGGGACAGTCAATAACGCACCTGGTCCACCACTCCAGAAGCTTCTCTGCCCTGAGCCGAGCGTCGCGACCGGGGGGCTTTTCGAAAAAGTCCACAATAATCCGCCAGAAGTGCACATAGTCGAAATCCCCGTCAATAGAGCGCCACGAGGTGACGGAAGAGAGCGCAAATCGGACCTATCAGTTTAATCATCAGATCCCATCAATGATTTCACTAATGCTGACTTACTTGGCACACTATGTATGCAATTGACCGAGGGGTGACCTTCTCCATCTTGATGATCTGCGCCACGTGTTTCTTGACCTTGATTGTGTTGAAGGATTTCCTAGCACGTCTGTTGCTGATGATAACGTCCGCTCCATCGCCATCCCCTTCGACATCTTTAGCTGAGGAGGGCGATGTGAATACTGCTTTGAATGCCTGGAGAGCCAATGAGATCAACCTTCCGTTGCCGCTGGACCACCGTGACACACCTGAAGAAGAATTTTACCCTTGAAAAGCCCGTCCTCCAGATCATCAGGATTTGCCGTGTACTTTTCATATACAAATGCCGGAAAGGACATGTCAGTCACGGTGTAGCCATCTGCGCGATCTCGAATGCCAGCCTTTACGCTGGTGACATTTGAGTAGTTTTTCTCCGGATTCTGAATGCACCACTTACGTCGAATTGTTCCAATCAAGTTCCGACGGGCAAAGTAGCCTACCGCACGCATCGTTAATGAACCCGCGAGAATACTTGTCATCTGGATCGACTGGAGGATCGGGCTTGAATTCGCGGTTGACCCACTCAGAAACGAGAGGCTTCAGTTTGGACGTATCATCCCCTCGAGCAGCGTCCGCCCCTTGCCGAAGCTGGAAACAAAATTCAGCGAAAGCCAGGCAATCATTGATAACGTGAAAATCAACCATTTTTAACATATCTGCATATTCTTTGTAATCTGCCTCCGTAGCCTTCTGATGAAACCACCGCATAGTTTTCGTGAATGTCATGTAACCTATCTGCAACCGATCATGACTGTGAAATCATACCATGAGTAGTGTTCACAAACCCAGGAAAAATCTTGGTACTCAGCAGTAGTTTCTGCGTCCTCTTCAAATTCGTATCTCCGGTCGTTTTCGGCAACTAGATCCTCAAGGCTATCAAACAAAGTGACAACACGCCTGATTGCTCTTCCTTGAGCCACGTAATAGTTCGTCTGCCTAGATTACCATGCTAATGAGAAACCAAACTCAACACCTATAACAGCGGCCATACCTTTCTTTGGCGGCGCGCCCAGATTCGAGAGTCGCTAGTTTCTCCTCCAACTGCGCAATTTTACGTCTCTGTCGAGCTGCAGATACTTCCGCTTGATTCTCGCCGCTCTTAGTACCCTCAGCGTGCTGGTGCTCGACGTGCGATGCGCTGCCCGAGCCCTCAACCAATTCGTCGGTGGGCGGCACGCTGCCCTCGGCATTGGACATGGTGGGAGGGAAAGATGAGAGGGGGGAAGCGGTTGGAGGAACGACTCAGAGGAGAAGTACGAGATGAAGGGTCTGAAGGTTATCCAGCTTGCGTCTTATAAGTCACTCGGGGCCTGTAAACGAGTGCCTGTTTAGGAGATCGCTAGATGACAGTGTAATATACATCGCTTGAAAGATGCCCTATTTTGGACATTAGTAACGTTCTGTGATTTCCAAGCATGCTCGCGTACCGAATGATTTCGTGTCACATTCTCCACGTGTTTCCTCCTCCGGACCATCATATGGATTGAGCCGCAGAGTCACGGAGAAAGAATTCAGGATAGTCAATGATAATGAGAATATTCAAGTTGTGGCGCACGCGAAGGAAATCATTGCGTGCAGTATTGCTAAGTACGGTGAATTAAGCATGACTCAGAGTAGCACAACGCCCGCAGCTGGTGGTGATAGTATCTTTGGTGGCCAGGAGAGAAGTAGGCGAACGCAGGGGTTCACGAGTTAGTTTGCGACAGCGGCCGCGACGTAGTAAATGATGGAACTCGGATGTTTAGCCTACTAGTACGGCCGTCTCCTCGAAATGTATCCTGGACGAAACAATTAGCGAATAGTACTACTAGTACGGACGAGGTTTCCAGCGAACAGTCACAGACCTCTTGAAACTCTGAGTTAGGGAGGACCAAAGCGGCCGCAGATCAGAGTCATAGTTGAGGCTGTCGCAGTGAAGTTGATACGCACTGATTGCCGTGGGTTACTAGTGTCTGCTACTTGAATTCATGCGGCAGGATGCCAAAGGGTTCTAATCGAATGCACAAGGCACTGGCCCTTTCGTGAGTAGCCATAATCACGACCAAAGAATGCGCCTCGGAGCCTAGACCCAGCGGGAGCTCCTCAATTCCTGCACACTCGAAGAGGACCAGATCACGGAGAGCGAGAAAGTGAGGAATATCCGAGTCATTGCAGAGTCAGTCAAAGCTCTAATCCTTAGTAAAAGTCGTCAGTCACGGTGATTCAAGACTAGTATATGAGACAACCTCAGGCTATGATTGCACCTCCAATAATGTATGGGTCATGGGAGCCTCGCTGAACAGCTACTGATATCACAAGGGGGTAGATGTTGAAGACAAGTCAGTATTGCGGCAGACCATCTCGGAGGGAGATGAGAGCCACATACTACATCGAGGTCAAGACACATGCCCAGGCCATCTTGGCAGACAGTGTAGACGCAGGTCGACAACAAAAAAGGCGGTACATTGCGTCAGGGTGCACGCGTGCCAGCATCTTCGACTTCACGAATGAGCCACATAGTACTGGGGATGTTCCAGGAACGAAAGATCCGAACTTGACTCGCCAGAGATGGATGGCAGTCACGCTGGTCATGGTTCAAGAAGATATCCAAGCTCCGAGTCATCGTCCGAGTTCTATCACTTTAACTGCTCTGAATTTCCTTGTGGGTTCAGGTGAACTTGTCGTGGTAGTATCGGGCGATTCGTTCTATCATGAACGTCGATTTGCTTGTGCTCGCTGCTGGTGCTGAGTGTGGCCACTGCGGCGTATGATTTCGGATACATCCGAGTCTCTAAGCCCCTCGGTAATGTCCGAAATGTCGACTGTCACGCTAGTTACACTCAGGCTAGTAGCCTTTTTCAAAAATGTAGTAAAGTTGGCAGAGCCGCGGCCGCTGGTGAAACGATGGCTACTACTACAAGATATCAGTTTTCACCAGGTAACCTACTTTTTTCAATTGTAACAGACTCTCGAGTCTCGAGCTCTTTCAGAACCATCAATATTATCATGACCATGTCCAACCTTTCCATATTTCACAACCGCAGTGCAACAGGCCCAGTCACCCTTGCTCTGTCATCACCTCCATCATGGCCCGGGTACCACTGACTGCATCATACTATCACCTGTCCTTGTCCCCATTTCCTTAGTATCCATGGCTGCTCGTTTTTCTTCACCGTACTTGATAACGTCGAAGACAGACTGCCAGTCAGTACCCGTCTTCTCCCTACGGATCATAACAGCGCTTCACCACTGGTACAGAACTGGGACTCAGTGATACCATGACCGGTGGTGAGTCCTTGTCAGGCCAAAGTGTAAGTAACCAGGACTGCGGAAGCTTCTCGCGGCGAGTACTTACAACTTCCGAGTTTTGATCCTTCCGAGTCGTCACATTCAGACTCGCCGCCGAACGCCTAGACTGCGCTTTGGATCTCTGAACCGCCGCCGCCGCATCATCATGTGACCGTGACTCGAAAGTGCCGGAAAGACTCAGCAGAGCAGCTTGAGTCTGAGGGAGATGGGTCATACTAGTAGTAGTACTAGTAATAGTATGAAGTTCTGGCGACGAGTCAGCCTGACAGTCTGAGTCACCGTTAATTGCAAAAGCACCTTTTCTCCCACTTCTCTGAGGCGGACTCGTCGTGATGGCAGATGACAGTGAACTTGGTGGTTCAACTTGAACTTCAGGTTCCCCGGCAGGCCAATCCGACTCGGATGAGTCAACTTGAAGGAACATCATTGTCGACTCGGAATCCGATAACCTGAGTACTAGTATGCCCGAGTCAGGTTGGGCATGCGCCATCATGATGATGGACATGTCCTCCGAAGGCTTGAGCGAACCAGAGGGCTGACTCCAAGTCGAAGCCAGACCCGGCGGAGTCGAGATGAAAGTTATATCTGCCAGTGGATGATCAACGTCATGGTGGTAAGACATAGCAACCTACTACTTGGCGTTCAAAAAAGCCAGGTGGCCGAGTCACTGAGCTTTTATACTAGCTGTAGTCGGCGATCCTGACAATATACTGCGGCCATAGAGCAGAGTTATGCGGTGCATGATATTGCCTATAGCACCATACAAGGTAGACTAGGCACGGCTGACGAGGAGAAGATTGCGCTAGCCTCGTTGCAAGTTGCAAGCACCAAAAATGGCAAAGGCACTTTGAAACTCCGGTCATACCATGAATGGAACAGTAATATTAAGTGGGAAGCGCTCTGACTTTTCTGATAAGCACCACGTACCCGGGTCATGACTTACAAAGACTCATTACAGCCTCTTCAAGTTATGTCACGATGTGGCACAAGTATAAACGTTCACCCAAGAGTGCTGCGATGTCTGGTTCCGAGGACTACCAGTAAGGCTCATCCGGAGATCAGCGAGGAATGGGTCTTTCAAACTCCGATTGGCCCTATTAAACAATTACCTAGAAACCATGACACTCACGGAGCCCGCAGTCTCAGACTCTTGAAAACTTGAACACATCCACGAAAAAAAATGGACTTAGCTGCTGCTGTTTCTTACGATGAAAAGCCAACTTCGAGTCAAGTTCTTCCCCCCTATCCTTATATGCCTACAACTCTTCAGGCTAGCCATGACAAGTTGAAGCTTTATTCTCCTTCAAACATCACCTCCAAGCTCTCCCCCATCAATTGGAATATCAGGTATTGATGATTCAGGTATTATTATATCTTGGTGGATGATGGACTCACATATTGTAACTGTGGCAGAGCCCGGAGTATGGCCTCAGAGGATGAGGACGATAACTTCCCTGTGACACCTAATTCTAAGCGGTCCCGGGCCAGTGGCAAACAATGCGCTGCTGATACCTCAGGCTTTCAAGATCCCTATCAAGAATCAACCCACAATTCCGAGTCAAACAAGCATACCGATTTGTACCATCCTTATCGCCACCGGCGACCTTTCTCAGGAGAGAGAAATGATCGTGCTGAGCATATCTTGCGCAGACATTCGTGTAATCAGTACTCGGAAGGTATGAGCACCGAGGTACGCCGTGACTCGACATATATAGTTCCCACATAATCGTCACATCTGTAGGATCAGGAAGCGTTATTAACACATGTAAAGAATATGAGCAAGCACTCATTCCACTGCGCCATTCACTACAAAGAAGCGGTTCGTGAGACCTTGCGCATGGAGTACTTATACAGAGGCTGGCTGCTTGAGACGTCAAGAAGGTTGAACGTCTTTGACAAGTCCTTACATCATGAAACGGATTTGGAGCTTGGGAAGGCAGAGCAAGAATTGCGGTGGCTAGTGCATGTGCTTGTTGGCCAGGGCGGAACTGCCACGTGCAGTGGCTACTCCTCAAGATCCTGGTGTCCAACTTGAATATCTTACTGCAGCTCGAGATGGGACCAGGAGAGCTCTCGATACATGCTGATCTGAGATTGCTATGTTAAAAGAATTTCCCATCGGCGATAGTGACGACAAATCGGAAGCCATCCGAGTTACTGTGCCAGTGTAGTCGTAAGTGATTTATGTATGGATTAAGTCACCATTACTCATATCAGTAACGTCTTTCCAGGAGGTATCATTCCCACCGCCAATTTGAATAGTCCTCGTGCCTCGCTGCTTTTCATTTCAAGTTGTTGTATCGTAGTTTTGCAGTTCATAAATCACTCGGAGCTGTTTCCTATCGCAGAATGATTCCGGCTGTTCTGGTCTGACTTCAATCAACAATAATCTCTTCACACTCCTACCACTGGACCGTTCATCGTGATGTATCGTGACTCAGAGAACATGCCACGACGCGGGACTGATTATGATTACTCTGAAGACATTCGATCACTCCTCTCACAGGTTCAAGGATTTGATGGACAAGTTGGTGGCGGTCATCGTCATCGTCCACCTGATTCCTCCTTTGCCAGACCTGGTCCTGATAATGACGGGGCCGGGCCAACAGACACTCAGGACCCGGCTCAACCTCGGCCTACAGCATCATTATCAACAAAACGCAACATCAGTCTCTAGGTTGTCGTCGTGACAGTGATCCCACAGGTCATTTGTCCGTCCAAGGCTCCTCGGCACCACTGCCCGACCCTCAGGTGACCGTCACCTATGATCAAGGCGATCACAATGATTGTCCACCAGTCCTACCCCATTTTGAACGTTACGGTTCCGTCATGCAAATGCAAACACCCCAACCGCCTCAGCCAACCTTTAGTGGTTATTATCAAGGCAATCTAACTCAAGCTGTGCCTCCAGCACCAGCACCAGCGGCACCATCTGATCATTCCCGTTCTGTAACGCCGACTGTGTACGCGCCCCAGCCAACCCTAGTAGTAGCCCTCGGTGGTCATCAGGGTGATCCGAGTCGTCATGACAATGTTCACCTGCCTCCACCAGTCACGATACCATCCCATCATCGACATCCCGTAACACAAATGCATACTCCCCAAACGACCTTCGACAATTATCAAGGCAATGCACCTCAAAATCTACCAATCCCATCTGATCATTCACGTTCGATGTACACGCCTCAGTCAACCCTCAGCAATTATCAAGGAAATGCGGCGCTTGTACCAATCATCCCACCTGATCTGAGTCGTTCTCATTCACTGTACACTCCATCTGGTCCTTATCCAGGTGCCATGCAAACACCGATTCCAGGCAATTGGCTTCCATCACTCCCACCCAATCCACATTCGTGTGTTGCCAGTGCGGCGCAGATGAATACGCCCCCGCCAACCCTCAACGATTACGATGGCAGTTTACTTCTATCGGTCATGGTCCCATCTCAGGATCTCCGTCCGAGTGATCTGGCACTCAGACTACAGCCGCCGCCAGCTTTTGCTGATTATCGGCGCAGTTTTGCTGCTCCAGTCATGTCTATGGACGGTATTTCCTCACTACCATCAGTAGCACCAGATGATGTGCAACCCCTCACGATCCTCACACCTCCCCCCATCTTCCTGAGTAGCCAAACATCTGAAAAACGCAAGGGTGACTGGCGATTCATCGAATATTCTGGTCCGCGACGAAAAATGTTCAAAACCCTCTCAGTAAGCGCTCCTCCATAACGAATGTGCGCGGCTCACAGTGAAACAGCTAGCGCCCTCTGACGACCCGGTCACCACTGAGTCCTATGCCGCATATCCATTTTCCCCCTCTCGAATATCGAGAAACCTCTCACCACATGAAAGGCTTTGTTCTGGCGCAAGGGAGCAGCTTATTTGGGACGCGGTTAACGACTGTGCAATGATAAAACGTTCAGAAAGGGAGAGCTTGGCACAAGTTGCGCTAGCAAATGCAGTCAATGATTGCTTAGAGAAGACTCATAATATTCGACCCGACTCAGCCGAGTCGGTGGAAAAAAAACGAGTGCAAAGGGGTAAGTCAGCTAGTCCAACGTTGAAGAAGGGTTGATGATAGTAGGTTAATAGATTTTGGTGTCAACGTTGGGCGGCAAAAAATGCCGAATCGTTGTACATGAAGCTCTCCGCACCACCCAAGCTCATAATGGCGGCTTGCAAGGAGATAGCGCTCATCGTCATCGATCGAGCCTACGATTTACGTCCCTCGCGTTGGTCAAATATAGTAGAATCAAAGTTGAAGCGAGTCAAGATCAAAGACCTCATCGGCGATGTAACGTGGCCTCTCAAATTTATTTTCAAGAAGGACGAAATTACTGACCAATGGATGGCATTCGAACACGATGCGATTCTAGACGTGGTTATCGGCGTAGTGAGAAAACTCAATTACTGGGACTACGTCTATGATCTGGACAACCTCTATTGCACGGCTGCAGCTGCAATTTACTGCGTTTTGACGCAGTTTTCTTCCGGATGGTTTAAACCGTGCAGTCGACTTCACGGCAGAAAGTTTCAAATTTATGTACGACTTATTGATGGGACACATCATCAACGTCATCAAGAAGGATGAAAGCTTGGCAAAGCGATGGGTGGATGTGAAGGCTTATACCACTACCATATTATCTGATTTGTGTCCGAGACGTGACTCAAATACTTCAAGTTAGTGATCATTGGGTATCGTAGTTGTACTACCACTTGTAGAATTAGTCACTAAATGTTGAAGAGGTCTGCCGCCGCTGCGGCAGTACAGTAACTTAGTAGTTGATGTAGTATTACTGGTCACCAAACAGACATCGCTAATATAATCGCGTAAAGGACACAGCTCATCGAAGGCTAGACTCTTGTGCATGAAGTAGCGATGTACTACTATCTAGTACTACTAGTACGTCACAGTGCCGCTGCACCGATAATTTAAAATTCCGCTAAATTCCGAGTCAGACGGCTCGTGCCATGTCTAGTACTACTGGTCGCGGCAGTACTACGTCCGAGTTGGACACCAAACGAGATGGCAACGACTCTGAGCCAGACTCATACTACTCCTACTACTACGGACGCTGATTTATTGAAACGAAGCATTCCATCATGGCCATCGGAGTTGCGACGGTACTACTCGGAAGCCGTGATGCAGTAAGTCTCTTCCATCCGACTCGCGGCAGCTGCCCGCCAGTGTGACTAGTAGTAGTACTAAATATCTCTTCGTGATCAGTGATCCCACGCTTGGTGCCGACTACTCCATGAAGTGCAAACAAGTGGATGGTTTCAGGTGGGATGACTCTTACTCCTTTTCCTACTGTACTACGC
>JABBWB010000378.1:0-37756 GCA_016628085.1 Suillus occidentalis
CATAGGCTGGAAACCAGGATATTCTCCGAGGCTCTCGAGGGTCTGGGACGTTTTGGAATGGGTATGTGTTTGAGCCGATTCTTCTTCTTCTCCTCCTCTTCCACTGTTGCATCTGCGAGTCGCTGGGCTTGAAGAAGATGGTCATTCTCCTGGTCGATCAGACGTTGTCTGTCTGCCTCGGCAGCTTGATCTAAAGCAACTTGCGCTTGCCACTGAAGTTGTTGCGCTGCGTTAGTAGCGACCCATACAGCCTGCAAAAGATTGGCCGCTTGATCTTCGGTATTGTTGGCGGCTACAAGTGGCGCCCGACTGGTTTGGTAGAAAGCCGATGTAAAATCCGGACAGATTTCAATATGCGGGTCGGAAAGAAGACGATTCATGAGAATATTATTTAATGGCCAGACTTAAAACTGCTTTTAAATTGAGCAGGCTGGTAGACAAGGAAAGATCTGGCAGCAGCAGCCAGAAAATCGACAAGTGGTGAGAGTGAAGGAAAGAATCAATGTGTGCCTCGCTTATTCGCCTTGGGCATAGACCTCATTCTAAGCACGTGTTCGTTCCTCTCACTCTCATAGAAAACAACTTAGTCACATGCACGCGGTCGATGAGTGGATAAATTGATTATTGCACGGTAACTACTAGTACGAGAACAAAGCAAGCGTAAGGTAAGTTATCAAAATCACGATAGACCTTCATTCATCATATCAACCAACTTTTGTGCGACCTCCTTTGATATCCCGCAACGCCTCGTGAGATGAAGGACAAGATCCTTGCTTTTCACCCGCGGACCCCCTGCAAGGAACTCCCTCAGCTTGCGCATTAACGAGACGAACAGGTTATCCCCTCCTATCCATGCTTCCCGCTGCCCGTCAGCAGTAAACCGCTTAACGAGCTCACGGATTTTGAGGCGCGATTCTTCATAGCGGTCTGCCTGTGTGCCAGCTGACAATCCATCAGCGGCAGTGATGCATGCGTGACCAGCGACACGGATAGCATTTCTCTCGAGGGTACTGTGTTCTGCATCCCACCAGTCCTCCATATTTTGCTTTCTTTCAAGACCTGTGATCGCAAGGACAATGGGAACCTTCTTCTCGCAAAGGAATTCGTGAAAGAGCCGGTAATTGCTCTGAAGAGTAGCGGTCATTCTGCCGGCGCGAATGCAGAACAGAAGAAGATCAATACCGCCCTTCCTATCCAATTCCTTGATCAGCGCGTGGGCGTTTTCGACGGAGTCGAGGTACTGTTTGGTTCCAAGCTGCGGTTCCTCGAGTCCAACAGTGTCGAAAACTGCATATGACGTGTCATCAAAGCTAATGACGTATTCTTGCCAACGCATCGTACAGGGGTCCATGCTATCAGATGTGTCCGCTACCTTGCTTCCCGCCATGAGGTTCACGACTGAGCTTTTGCCAACTCCACTCGCTCCGAAGAGTATGATATTCTTATGCTCCTTTCTAATTATTGATGTTTAGTGAAATGCGGTGAAATACGCGTCTGGCGACGAAGCACGTACCTTACAGGCACCCTGTGAACTCCCATCCCAGATTGCGGGCAATACTGTTCGATAAGTTTACAGACGGCGCGGTACGACTGTTCGCGGCGCTGCTTGACCTTTTCTGAATCACCTTCATTGATGGTCAACGCGGTAATACACGCATGACCAGCAAAGTTCATCCCGAGGCTAGAAATGTATCTCTCGTTACTCCTCCACCACTCTTCCATGTCTGGTTCTCGTTCTTCCAGACCTGTAACGATAAGGACGACTGGAGGCTGTCGCTTGGCTGTGGACAATAACTTATAGTTGCGTTGAAACGCTCTGGCATCCTTCGTGCCCTGCACACAGTACATGACGAGATGGATAGCCTTTTTCTTCATAAGAGTTTGGAAGAGATTCTTCAAAGCTTTCTGAGCTTGCGCATTGGGGACTGCTCCTTGAGAGCCTTCATCAAGACCTGTAGTTTGGTTCAGCAACACCCACAAAGATGGTGGACTGCACTGACCGGCCGTATCGAACAGTTGAACTTTAAAGACCTTGTCCTGATTTACAATATTATGCTCGTATACGGTGGTTTCAGTTGTACATCCCACGGAATCGCGGGATGTCAGCGCTGTTTGCGTCCCAGTGATTAAATTGACCAAGGCACTTTTACCAGCGCCTGTGTCTCCCATTATGACAATATTACATGTGTCCTTGCGACGTGAAGCATCATCAACTCCACGGCAGTTGGAGCCAGCTACAGTCTGATTCGTACAAAAGTTAATTTCATGCTGAGGAAGAGCCAGACACCACATACGGATACGTTTGACGATACTCTCTCAAGAGACGGTGGCATAGCAAAGATAAAAGGGGCGTCTTGACTTGCGTCAAGTTGTCGGTGATTTTTAAGTGCCATCAGTCTTGCCTTCAGAGTATCCAGGCGCCAGATCTGAGGACCGATCTAGGATCCTGACGCCTGGGTTCAGCATGTTCCAAGTTTGCGATAAAAGCATTGCGATGCGCGGTGTAGCTAGTTTATGAATACATCAAGGCCGGAGGACCCTGGTTTAACCCTCAGACATTACCATGACTAGCCATACCGGTCACAAGAACTGCCTCGTCAAAACTTGACAAGTGAAGATCGATTCCGATGGCTGGATACAGAATGCTCAATCCATGTGAGGGTTGCTCGGAAGAGTAACAACTTCGGCCAACTGTCACATTGATTTAAGTGATTCGGCTGGAACCTGGTTAGCCTCTATCTTGCTGAAGGGGAGACCCAAATACTTGAGCAGTGAGCGCTGGCATTCAGCTTGCGTATCAATGCATGATCTGGAGAGCATTTCTGTGTAGGAAGAGTCAGAATTTACCACCGATGGCCTGACAGTTGTAACTTGTAGAGCGTGTTCAGTGGCTTTCAGTGGGCAGCGGGTATATTGTATTACGTGAACATGCTGTAAGTATTGATAAATAAATAATGGCGATATATATGGGAGTGGCAGAGGGAACGATTTATTTTGAAAAGACACAGCCTTCGAGACCACACAGATATCCGAGTCAATTATTCTCAGTTTTTAATATGCTGGCACTTGCATCAGTGGTACGCTAAATCGATGCCATGATTCCCATTCGATGATCGACCTCCAAGCTTCAAATAATGTCAGTCACGAATCCAAGGGCATGATTTTAGGGCGGCGGGACAGGCTAACGCGCTCTGACTGAAATCAAGTTCACCATGCCTTGAAGCTTCAAGTTGAAACTTGCTGCTACTTGCAGCCTATTGGAGTCTGGATGGACTTTTATATTTGCCAATAATGCGGCAAGATTTTATCCTAATATGAAGGAACGGCTACTTTTCTTCGATTGGTCCAGCTAGTGGAGGCTTTACTCGGAATTTCGATGTTCCCTTCGTTGATGGTCCCAAAAATCCTTATTCAGAATAATTGTTGCGTTTAGAATTGATTCAGAAGCCAATTTGACTTACTAACTATGCCACTTATCGCAATGCCTTCCTCGCATGCATGGAACATGCTGAATACATGCGTCAGGATCGATTGTGGAAGCTAGCGCCTGGATCCGTCACGTTCTGATGAATTGAAGACTGAAGGCAAGATTAATGGCACTCAAAAACTCGAGCTCAAGACGTCCTTTGCGTAGTTCTCGATCTTTGCAATGTCGTCGTCCCTTAGGACAGAATCGTCGACTGTATCCGTATGTGATTTCTGGCTTTTCCTCAGCAAGAAGTTGACTTGAATCCAGTTCCGTACCCCAGAACATGATACACTTGGCCACAGTCGCCATCCAATCGGGGATGGTAATACTACCGTTGAAGAAACAGCCGCTGATAAAATTCCCGCAGTCGACTCGGCCACCGTGAAGCACACAGCACCGATGGCCATCGACGCAAGGCCATCGTCTCCCGAGAGGACATCGTCCACTGTATCCGTATGTGGCGTCTGGCTCTTCCTCAGCACGAAATTTAACTTGAAATTAGTCTCATCACTCAGGTGAGAGGGCAGCTGGCCACAGCTCGGACCGAACTGAGGATGGTTCACATCGCTCAGAGGCATGCAATGCTGTCCAGCCTGTCATTGATGTAAAGCCAACGGCGCCGGCGCCCCTCGACGCAAAGTCGTTGTCTCGCGAGAGAACATCGTCCACCGTATCCGTATGTGGCGTCCGGCTCTTCTTCAGCATGAAATTTGACTTGCAATTAGTCTCATCCCTCAGGTGAGAGGGCAGCTGGCCACAGCTTGGACCGAACCGAGGATGGTTCACATCACTCAGAGGCATGCAACGCTGTCCAGCCTGTCATTGATGTAAAGCCAACGGCGCCGGCGCCCCTCGACGCAAAGTCGTTGTCTCGCGAGAAAATATCATCCACCGTATCCGTATGTGATGTCTGGCACTTCCTCAGCATGAAATTCACTTGAAATTAGCCTCATAGTACCTCAGATCAGAGTGCAGCTAACCCCAGTTCAGATCGAGTGGGGGATGCCCCACATCGCACGCGCATACGCATCGAAAATAAAGGCGCTCGTAAAAATTCACGGATTGATTGGTGGACTGTGATATACAGGGGGCTTACGTCCTTCGACGCAATGGCGACGCTGACGACCATCGAGGCAACGTCGCTGCCTCTTGGGAGAACATCATCCACTGTGTCTGTATGTAGTCACCGGTTGTTCCTAAACATGGCTTACTCGAATTTAGTCTCAAGTCTCATCTCAGAGCACAGCTGGTCACAACCACCGTCGACTTAAGCAAGCCTCACCTTGCAAAGACACATGCAACGTTGTAATTTTTGGAGACACAGGCTCCGGTAAAAGTTCCTTGGTAAACTTGATCACTGGGACGCAAACAGCGCCGACGTCCCCCGACGCCATGGGATGTACAACTGGGACTCACGTGTACGAACATGATATTGTGATTCAGAACAAGACTATGAAGGTACAGCTGTTCGACACGCCCGGTCAGTGTAGTTCGCCACTCTTCGTGGGCGTCATTGAACCAGACTGCAGGTCTTGTTACGGGCCATCATAAGACAGTCCCCACTACGCAAGGGCAGATGGCTCCTAAGAAGCTCCTTAAAACTATTAAGAAGCAGTGGGGCATTCATCTCGTCATGTACTGTGTGCAGGGCTCAAAGGACACCTTCGCGTTGCAACAGAACTACAAGTTATTGCATTCCATAGTCAAGGGAAAGGTTCCCATCGTCCTTGTCGTTACATGTCTGGAATGCCGAGAACCAGACATGGAAGAGTGGTGGAGAAAGGACGAGACATCCATCTCTCGCTTCGGGATGAAATTCGCTGGCCACGCGTGTATTACCGCGTTGAATATTGATGAATGTGATTCAGAAAAGGTCAAGCAGCGCCGCGAAGAGTCGTACCGCGCCGTCTGGGAACTTATCAAGCAGCAGTTCCCGCAGGATGGGACAGGGACCCCCGGAGTCACTACTTCCCCTCCTGTAAGGTACGTACTTAGTCGCCAGATGCTCTCTACGACGTATTTTGCTCAGTCGATAAATTAGGAAGACCAAAAATATCGTGCTCTTTGGCGAGGCAGGTACAGGCAAAAGCTCCATCGTCAATCTCATGGCAGGAAAAGAGGTAGCTCCCACATCTCTTGGCATGCAACGCTGCACGCTCCAATGGGAAGACTATACCTTCGACTTCGATGGGGAGTATTATAAGGTATTCGATACCATTGGCATCGAAGAATCGGGACTTGAAATGAAAGAGTACCTCGCGGCAGTCACAAACGCCTATAGGTTCATCAAGACGTTGGAAGCGGATGGCGGCATTGACCTACTTCTGTTCTGTGTTCGCGCCGGCCGATTCACCGCTGCGCTTCAGAACAATTACAGATTCTTTCATGAATTCCTATGTGAGAAGAAGGTTCCCATTGTTCTCGCAATTACAAACCTCGAAAGGGAGCAGAGGATGGAGGACTGGTGGGAGCGAGAAAAGGACGTCTTCGTTCGAAACCAAATCCGCGTTGCTGACCATGCATGCATAACCGCCGCTGATGGATTAGAAGACATACAACAACAAGAACGATATGCAGAATCGCGTGTCGCGATCCGCAACCTTGTCAAGAAGAATGTCGCTGGCGAGCACAATCATGTATGGACAGGAGGGAACAATGTGTTTGTGTCATTGGGGCGTGGGCTGAAGAATGTTGTTGTAAAGAACCCGCATATTAGAAAGAGGACCCTTGCCAGTCAACTCACGAAGCGTTGCGGTATGTCTCAAGAAACTGCAGGACAGCTAGCCGATATGATCGAGCAAGGGGGGGTCGAAGTAGATGCATCTTGAGTTAGTTAGAGGTTATGTAATATGAACTGTCCACTGATTTAGTGTTATTAACAAGTGACTTTTTGTCCATACCCGTAACCCTACTGATTTTCTGCCCCATCTTCCATCTTTTCCGCACAAACTCCCAGTCGCTCTTGTCGTTCATAGATCAGCTATTTGCTGTGTTTGCCCATAAATCCGCTAGATGACCAACATACTTATTTGGTCTCAAACCTGCTGCTCTGGAGCTTGACGATGCAAGCAGATAGACGCCGTGTGTGGTTGTAGGTGGCTGTTGTGTCATAAGCCATAAGAGCCCTTGCTTCATGTTCGTTCACTGTCATATCTCACCGCGAGCTTGTTTTGTGCCCACCGTATAACTTCCACGATAAACCAAATCACCTCGACACGCATCAAGATCTCCAGACGGCGGCAACCATTGATGCCCAGGGCCAAGGTTTAAGCGATTTCGAGTTCTGATCAGAGAGGAAATGCAGGCAAAACAACCATCCTTCAAAAGGTCTGCAGCACCACTGACTCGGAATTCGTAGACATGAAGAATTTTATCTCAAAAAGAACGCGTGCACGCGACGAAATATGGCAAGTAACTCCCTGATGTTCCGCGTAGATAACACGAGTCGAACATTCCAGCTGTCGGAGGACAAGTTCTTCATTGAGTGCGACCGTGACAATACTCATAATCCCTTGTATTCATAGCGTGTTCGCAGAGTGAATGTTGATCATATCCTGTCCAGATATGATAGGAACTGACGGACCCAGGACGGACCAATATTATCTAGCTCGTACGTTTATGGACGGCTCGCAAGGTAATACTCATCTGGTTCTAACATTTGACTGTTTGTAAGTTACAACTTACCTGGACACGGCGGTCATTGTCTACAATCTGGTGGTTGATTATTCGCGCCCGTTGTGTTCAACCAAATAGAATGTATGTCTATGTTATTAAGAAATTTGTCACCTCACGATTCTGACATCAGTTGGCGAGTACTTCGCTCTGTTCGAGTTGATTCTGATGCTCATACTTTCAACCTACGGCTAGGCCGTAGCCTGTTAAAACGAACCTATCCGCGTCCTTTGGTGGGTTAATTTTCCTCTGCATTAGTCCTCAGCACCGTAAGAGCATGCAACAGGCATTGGTTAGTTTCTCGCTGCATGACCAGCTGTAGTTCTAATAACAGGAAGCAGACACTATTATCGTCCTCAAGTACTCCGCATTTTCCCGAAAATCTGGAAGGCTCTGACGCACCTCTAGTCTGCCGTGGACTACTTCCTGGAATCTTCGACGGCTATCGCAGTGGAGACAGGAGCAACAGAGATTTCTCGTCAAGGCTACAAAAAAGAGGAATTGGAGAAGATTCTCGACTTCATCTTTGAAAATCGCATGTGTACGTCCTTCTCCTCGTTTTTAACGCAGAACTCAAAGTTTACTGAAAGCCGACAGCAAAAGAATAGACAAGTAGATGATGCTCGAGCCAAGTTTCCTGTTTTCGATGCGTTTCCTCATGCTTTGTGCTCATGTTGTGTACGATGCCAAGCACGCCAGCTTCAACTCCTTGTTTTCGACGATCATCACATTAGTATGTACTGTACTCGGCACTCCAGCCTCAACTGTTTGTGGCTAATATCAGGTGTCTAGACAAGGATCAAGTATATAAGCAGATGCGATCGTAAGGTATCAAAATTGGTCTTGCTTGAACATATTAGCCAACTGTTGTGCGACATCCTTAGATAATTTGCAACGCTTCGTAAGATGAGGGACAAGATCCTTGCTTTTCACCTGCAAATCCCTTCCAAATAGCTCCTTCACCCTACGCACGAGTGCGACAAACAAGTTGTCCCCTCCTGTCCATGCTTGCTGCTTCCCGTCAGCAACATAGGTCTTGACAAGTTCGCGGATCGTGACGCGCGACTGTTCATAAAGCTTCTGGTGTCTGCCTTCCAGATTATTAGCGGCGGTGATGCACGCATGACCAGCGACATTGATTTGATATTTGTCGAAGTTGGCACGTTCTCGCACCCACCAATCCTCCATTATCTGCTCTCTCTCGAGGTTGGTAATCGCAAGGACAATGGGAACCTTCTTCTCGCAGAGGAATTCGTGAAAGAGTCGGTAATTGCTCTGAAGCATACCAGAGATTCTGCCGGCGGGCATGCAGAACAGAAGCAAATCGATGCCGCCCTCCGATGCCAATTTCTTGATAAGCAAATAAGCGTTTCCGACGGACTCAAGGTACTCTTTCTTTCCAAGCTGCGGTTCCTCGAGTCCAACGGTATCGAAAACGTTATAGGACACGCCGTCGAACTCAATGGGATATTCTTTCCACTCCAACGTGCAGCGTTGCATGCCAGGAGACGTGTGCGCTATATCCTTTCCAGCCATGAGGTTAACGATGGAGCTTTTGCCAGCACCCGCCTGTCCAAATAGTACGATATTCTTAGTCATCCTAGTTCATTGAAGTTCAGCAACATACAGAGCAACACTTATCTGGGGGTTAAGTACGTGCCTTGCGGGAGAAAAAGTAGTCACTCTGGGGGTTCCAATATTCTGCGGGCAATGTTGTTCAATAAGGTTGCAAACGGCGTCGTATGACTGTTCACGGCGCCTCCTGAGCTCATCTGTGTCATCTTTATTGGCGGTCACTGAGGTAATACACGCGTGGCCAGCAAAGTTCATCCCGAGGGTTGAGATGGATGCCTCGTTATTCCTCCACCAATCTTCCATTTCTGATTCTCGGTCTTCTAGACCTGTAACGACAAGGACGATAGGCACTGTTCCCTTCACTTTGTGCAATAACTTGTAGTTGCGCCCGAGCGTCTTGACATCTTTTGTGCCATGCACGCAGTATATGAGGAGATGAATGCCCTGCTTCTTCTTTAGAGTTTTAAGGAGCGTCTTCAAAGCGCTCTGAGGTTGCATAGCGGAGATCTTTCCATGAGAGCCTTCATCAAGACCTGAGGTCTTGTTCAGTGACGCCCAAAAAAAGAGCAACTGACATGCACTGACCGGTCGTGTCGAACAGCTGTACCTTAATGGTCTTGTTCTGAGTCATAACATCATGCTCGTACACGGTGGGTTCAGTGGTACATCCCGTGGCATCGGGGGACGTCGGTGCCTCTTCCTTCCCAATGATCAAATTGACCAAGGAACTTTTACCAGCACCTGTTTCTCCAACTATGACAACATTGCATGTGTCTGTGCGACGTGAAGCTTCCTGAATTCGATGATAGTTAGAGTCAGCTGCATGCTGACCCGAGGTGCGGACCTGACTTCAAGTTAACGTCATGCGGAGGAAGCGCCTGACATAACATACAGTGGAAGTTCTCCTAGAAGACGACAATGCGTCGGGAGAGGTCGCCGCCGTTTGCATCCTAAAAGGCCAGTGAAGCCGAGAACTTTTAGCAGCTCCTGTTTCTTCAATAATGGAAGTATTGCATGTGTCTGCGCGTTTTAAAGCATCCTCAACTCGACGGTGACTGTGGCTGCCTGCACTCTGTTCAGAGTTATATAACTGACTGCAATTTAATTCTACATCGAGGAAGGGCAAGAAACCACATACGGATATGGAGGACGATTCTCTCCAAAGACCCGACGACATTGCAAAGCTCGAAACAGCAAAAGCAGCGTCTTGACTTACGTCGTTGATGGTTTTGAGTGCCATCGGTCTTGCCTTCACTTACCGATTAATTAGAGCATGATGCTTCCAGGCGCCAGATATGAAGGTTGCGACCTTCACGCCTGGATTCAGCGTGTTCCATGCATGCGATAAAGGCGTTGTATTAATGAGTAGCTGGCATTAGGGTTAAGTCAATGGAATACTAAGAAATAACAGTTTATGTAAAGGCAGATTTATTGAAAAAGGAAGTAGTGGGTGGGGACAGGAACGATAAAGATAACGAACAAGAGACTGAGGATGCGCGGTTCGACGTCGTTCTAGTACTAGTAGGTAGGTTGAAAAGCGAACGAAGGAAAATTACGCTAACGCTGCAGCGCTGAGCTGTGCCGGGAATTGGCCGGGAAACTCCGCAAGATAGTACGTCTTGGCACCTGTGCTAGTACAAAGCTTGAAGAAAGCCTCCATGAATGTGACACGTTTTTTTATGCCTCCCACTGCCCAACACAAGTCCGATCCTGGATCGGGAGCTCATACAACACTTGACTCGACATCATTTTGTCTCAGAATTACAGAATTAGCCATCACAATGCCTCGCATATGTGTTAGGGACATCCGACTCCTCTGGTTACTTCGATTGGTTTCAATTTGGCTAGTACTAGGGACACTGCTCGGAATCCGTGATTCAGGGACTGGCAGGGATTCAGGGTCCTCCATCTAGAAACCAGCTACTGCACCCATCACAATACCTTTCTCGCATGTATGGAACATGCTGAATCCATACATCGGGTTCGATCTTCAAGTTTGGCGCCTGGACGCGTCATGTTTCTAACGAATTGGGGACTGAAGGCAAGACCGATGGCACTCAAAACCATCGACAACGCAAGTCAAGACGCCCTTTTCGCTGTTTTCGATCTTTGCAATGTCGTCGGCTCTTCGGAGAGAATCATCGTCCACTGTATCCGTATGTAGTGTCTGATTCTTCCTCTTGCACGAAGTTAACTTGCAGTCAGTCACATCACTCTGAACAGAGTTCATCTGACCATAGTCATCATCATCGACTGGATGGCGCCATTGCTGAAGAAACAGGTGCTGATCAAAGTACCCTAGTCAATTCGACCACCGAGACGCAAATAGCGCCAATGTTCCCCGGCACAATGTTACCTCCTGAGATTGGGAGAGTACCATCATCCACCGAATCTGTATGTAGTGTCTTACTCTTCCGTAGCGTGAAGTTGATTTCAAGTTAGTTCCATGTCCTAGACCCTGACGTAGACCCTAACGTAGTGTTGCCTCCTGGGACTGGGAAAGCGATATCTTTCACCGAATCCGTATGTAGTGTCTTAACTCTTCCTCGGCGCGAAGTCAATTTGAAGTCAGTTCCATATTCCAGACCAGAGTGCAACTGGCCATGGCAACCTTCGAGTCGAGGGTGCTTCACACTGCACAAAAACTTGCAATACCTCCATTGTTGAAGAAATAGGTGTTGGTAAAAGTTCCCAACAATGGTATTTAAGGACGCAAATGGCGGCGGCCTTGCATATTGTGGGTGCCCTACGTCGCACAGACACATCCAATGATGTCATTGTGGGAGAAACAGGCGCCGGTAAAAGCTCCCCGACCGCTAACATGCAAACAGCGCCGATGTCTCCCGGTACAATGATGTCGTCGTTTCCTGATGGGGGAGCATTGTCCACCGTATGTGGCTTCTGGTGCTTTCTCACCATGGTGTTAACTCGATGTCAGTCCAATATTCCAGATCAAAGTCCTAGCGATCATCGAGTCGGGGACGTTTCATGCTGCACAGACACAAGCAAGGCTGGACAGCCTGCCAGTATTGGAGAAACAGGAACTGGTAAAAGTCGCTGGCCTAACTGGTTCATGAGGAAGCAAAATTCGCTGACCTCCCTCGACACAATATTGTACCCTGGAAGAACATCGCCCACCGTATGTGATATCAGGTGCATCCTCCACATGACGTTAACTTGAAGTCAGGTCCACACCACGGGTCAGCGCGCACCTTACCTTGGTCGTCAAATCCAGGACGCTTCGCGTTGCGCAGACACATGCAATGTTGTCATTTTCGGAGTGACAGGCTCTGGCAAAAGTTCCTTGGTCAATTTGATCACCGGGAAGGAAAAGGCGCCGACGTCCTCCGACGCCTTGGGATGCACACCTGAACCCACCGTGTACGAGCATGATGTTATCGTTCTGCACAATAGTGTAAAGGTACAGCTGTTCGACACGGCCGGTCAGTACAATTTGCTTCTCTTCGTGGGCGTCACTGAACCGGACTGCAGGTCTTGATGAAGGCTCTCAAGGCAATATTCCCGCTATGCAAGGTCAGAAAGCTTTGAAGGTGCTTCTTAAGACGCTTAAGAAGAACCGGGGCATTCATCTTCTCATATACTGCGTGCATGGCACAAAGGACGTCAAAACACTCCAGCGCAACTACAAGCTAGTACAATCCAAAGTTAAGGGGAAAGTGCCCATTGTCCTTGTCGTTACAGGTCTAGAAGACCGAGAATCAGAAATGGAAGATTGGTGGAGAAGTAACGAGGCATCCATCTCAGCTCTCGGGATGAACTTTGCTGGCCACGCGTGTATTACCGCAGTGACCATCGATCAAGCTGATACAGATGAGCACAGGCGGCGCCGCGAACAGTCACATGACGCCGTTTACAAGCTTTTCGAACATTGTCGCCCGCAGAATGGGACTCGGGTCCACCGGGTGACTCCTATTCCTGTCGCAAGGTACGTAGCTGCTGCGCTTTGCGCCTTATTTGGCTCAACATCGATACTTCAGGAAGACCAAAAATATCGTACTCTTTGGGGAGGCGGGTGCAGGCAAAAGCTCTGTCGTCAACCTCATGGCAGGAACGGATGTAGCATTCACATCTCCTGGCATGCAACGCTGCACGCTGCAGTGGCAAGACTATACCATCAACTTCGACGAGGAGTCTTACAAGGTTTTCGATACCATCGGAATCGAGGAATCGGGTCTTGAAATGGAAGAGTACCTCGTGGCAGTCGCAAACGCCTATAAGTTCATCAAGGCGCTGGATGCGGAAGGCGGCGTTGACCTGCTTCTATTCTGCGTTCGAGCCGGCAGGTTCACCGCTGCTCTGCAGAGCAATTACCGGTTCTTCTATGAATTCCTCTGCGAAAAGAAGGTTCCCATTGTTCTTGCGATTACGAATCTTGAAAGAGAGCAGAAGATGGAGGACTGGTGGGATCGAGAACACAGCATCTTCCCCCGGTATGATATCCACGTCGCTGGTCATGCGTGCATCACTGCCGCCAATGGATTGGATGGCAGGCACCAACAGCTTTACGAAGAATCACGCATCACGATTCGTGAACTGGTGAAGGAGAACATCACTGGCGACCACAACAAGGGATGGACAGGAGGGAACAATGTGCTCGTGTCGTTGGTGCGTGCGCTGAGGAAACTTCTTGTAACGAACACACATATTAGAAAGATGAACCTTATCGGTCAACTCACGAAGCGTTGCGGTATGCCTCGAGAAACTGCAGGACAGTTGGCTGATATGATCGAGCAAGGGGAGGCCAGATTGGATGCAGCTTGACTTGCGCCTTGTTTTGCTCTTTTACTTGCAGACCATTCTTGAAGGATATATGCCGTCTATGACTAGGCGTTTCTTATTCTCTCTCCCTCATCACTGATACTATGTGGTACAAACGATTATCTCTTCGAATTTGAATATGAATGTTGTTCGGGATGGAGCACTCTGATTTTGGAAATTTGCCGCCACCGATGGTGGGAAATTCACGGCATTCCATCACCTTCGAAGGTCAGCAAGTCGTTCTGGTGGTGACGGATATGGCCCTTTGCACTCTCTCCAGCTAGCGCTAAACACACGCAGGGCTGCTGAACGGTCGGAATGTCAGAGATTCAGCCCATGATCGCGCCGCAGGAGGACGGCTCTGGTAGTGTGCCAGAAACAGCACACGAACCACCACAACCGACGCCCATCACAGACCAAGAGGTGGGAGAGTACCGGGAGCAGGATCGTTTCCTACCAGTGCGTACTATCGTTCGTCTGGCTTGATTGACTTGTTTATCTTTCCAATAGATTGCAAATGTCTCCCGTATCATGAAGCAGTCCGTTCCACATACTGCTAAGATCGCTAAGGATGCCAAGGAGTGCGTTCAGGAATGTGTTTCAGAGTTCATAAGTTTCATTACTTCTGAGGCCGCTGAGAAATGTCAGATGGAGAAGCGGAAAACAATCGGAGGCGAGGATATCCTGTACGCCATGGTATCTCTAGGTTTTGAGAACTACGCGGAAACACTGAAGATTCATCTGGCAAAACTGAGACAGGTGCGTATCTCTTCCGTGACATGTTTCGTGGGTTTTGTTAAAAAATTGTGTCAGCACCAAGCAGGATCCTCGTCGAACCCGCGACAAGAACATAGAGAAGATTGATTCTACTTTCCTTCACCCTGTACTATTCGTGTATCAACTGCTTCCGCAATACCCATGTTTTGCAGCTCACCTTGCCGCTTTCCATGATACGATCGCCAACGCCCGGAGACGACTTCGAAGTTTGAGTGCACAGTGGTAGCGTTTTGGTAGCGTTGTCCACCAATTTGCAGTGCTTACTGAGTGCCTTGGGCCATATTCACTTAATACGCTTCCACTGCGGTTAATAGCACTAGCAATACATGTACGCACTCCGAACTATGAATTTCCGAATAAGAATTTGGATAAGATTTACGGGTCAATATTTTACGGCACGGGTATTCTGAGGATGGAATAAACAAACCTCTCGGCAAATTCCGTGCCAAACTCCGACACATCATTCTCAACTACACAGCGTCAACGACGTCGACGGACACCCTCGAATAATCCCCATGGCTGTAAGTCGCTGTTCTGTTATATCTGAACCCTTGATCGAGCGTTGCGCCACTTCTGACGTTATTTCATTGGAGACTGGTCGAGTTTGAGATGGATGGAGGTGTCACATATCCGATGTAGTCAATGCATTGGTGGAACACCCATATCATATGGCGCATAGCGAACGATTTTGTCTCTTGGACGCTTGATTTGAGTGAAATTCTAACAATGCTGTTAACTTGCAGGACTCAACTTTCAAACGTTTCGTAGAGGTTGGACGAGGTGCGATTGATTATGATTTGTGCCGCACTGAAGGAGCTAAAGTGTCAACAGTGGTCCTTCTCAAGTCCGGCCCATCTGCAGGCAAGATCGCTGTTATTGCTGAGATCATCGACCACAACCGGGTGCGTGCAATGATATTCTGCGCCAGAAGATTGACTGATTCTATACTCTCTGCAAATGTATAGGCAATCATCGATGGTCCAACCACTGGCGTACCGCGCCAATCCTTCCCCTACCGCCACCTCACCCTCACCCCCATTGCTCTAACAAAACTTCCTCGCGGCGCAGGCTCTGGTGTCATCCGGAAGCAAGCAGAAAAGGAGGGTCTCGTTGCTAAGTGGGAGTCCTCATCATGGGCCAAGAAGCGTGCTGCCATGGAGAAGAGACGGTCACTAAATGACTTTGAGCGGTTCAGCGTTATGGTCGCAAAGAAGCAGCGGAGAGACGTCGTCAGGAAGGCCCTGGCGAAGGCTGCATAGAGGATGTATGGATTCAAAATATTGGACATCTTGGTAGGATGTCACGTCGCTGCACGATCCACATCTCCCTTACATCTGTTATGCCTACCATGATATATGCATGCACCATGCCCGCGCTGTATTGCTAACCATTCGTCTCGCAGTAAGATCTGTTATTCTCAACTAGTCGACCTGTCTTGGGCTTGAGTGATGCCCCTTTTTGCTCTTTCAACTGTTGCTTCTGCCTCTACCTCTACTAGAGCAGCTGATGCCCAGCTATGAAAACCCCCTTTGTCGAACGCTTCTCTAAGGCGGACCTCTGCTTCTTGCCAATTCCATTCCACAGGTTCAGAAGCAGGGTTTTCCTGCCAGCGTAGAACCATCACCATCATCTTGGTGAGTTTCAGCTGGACGATATATTCGGTATGAGAGGACGGGCAATTTGGTCAACACCGCATGGCGGAGACGTTCCGCAAACTCGTTGGTCTATAAGAAAAATATGCCTGAATTCTGGAAAGAAAAGTCATGAGATTGCAAAGACGCACATCACGAGCATTGAGAGCTTTCATTACTCCCCAAATAGAGGCTGTGGCACCCAGCGTCACAAGAGCAGTAGCGATGCTGAGGGCTTTGAGGGTGTACAGAGGACCGTTGAAAGATTGTTCACCGTTGTTGTCGTTTGACACAGGTTCTTTCAAAGGTGGTGGATGAGATGGTACTCCCCTCGGTACTGTTTGCAAGGCAGGTTGGGATCGTATTGGAGGATGCGATGAGACAGGCAGAGTTGACACTCCTCGCCCTCGCCGAGGAGGCGCAGTGACTTCCTGAAGATTCTGGGGTATAACACCACGCCTATATCGTCGTAGCATGACTATCGGCACTACGAGGGCTACGGATGAAAAGGCCAGCTGCGGTACACATGAATTGCCAGTCTAATATAATTGATTTAATTTGACTGGGCTACTCACCAAGGTCACTGGAACCCATTTCGGAACCTGCTGGTTAGTTCCGAAGATATTTGTTTGCAGACCAGTAAAACCGTCTTCCTTTGCATGGTCGGAAGACGTGGTTTGTCGCGTCATTCGCGATGGTAAAATGTCGCAGAGCGAGAGGAAGTGTCCGATTCAGAGTCTAAAAGCAGGATCACGTGGTGTCATCAATTCACATATGCACATTGCATATTTGATCTACTACTAACACGTCCTTCGAATCATCGAGCTGGCCTCAGGAAAACGTTCAAGTCGACTGCCATCCGCGACAATCGGTAGCACCCCCTGCTTGTGAGTGTTCATGATAGTGTTCGTACATAGTTTCTGAAAATATTTTCATTTCGACGCGGACTGATAGCACCCATCGACATATCGTCCTTGACTTGTCTCGTCGCCGACGGCTCGACGCACCATGTCTGACCCACGATTTGCGCGGTTGAAGACTGACCCCCGTTTCCGACGCCCCAAGAAACACAGCTCAAAAGTTGTAGTTGATGAGCGGTTCAAAGGAATTTTTGACGAAGACAAGGCAGGCAAAAAGAATTCGAAACAAAAAGGTAAAGGAAAGGAAAAACTAGGTGCGCTTCAAGCTTTAGCTGTTGCTACTTCTCACCTTATATTGTGGCTACAGGCCGAGTGGATAAATTTGGTCGTAAAATTTCTGCAACTCATGAAAAGGACAACCTTAGGCGGTTTTATCGGCTGGAACATGAAGAAGATGACGAGGCAGAGGCTCCAACTTCCACGGTACCTGATTATGCTCGTGGCGGCGTCCTTATGGAGTCCTCATCCGAATCGGAGGCGGAAAGTCAGGGTGCAGGTGACTCTGACGACGAGAGCGATGGCCCTGGATTTGTCACCTTAGGGAGAGAAGTCGATGAAGAAGACGAGATCGATCTTGACGAGAGCACATTTGCCGATCTGGACGCACAGGCTGCTGCATACGCGAGGACAGCCCCGGAGGACAACAGTAAAGAAGCTACGGAGAAGACCAGAAGACTGGCTGTTGTTAATCTTGATTGGGACCATGTCCGTGCAGCGCATCTTTACAAGATATTTTCGTCACTTGTTTCGCCAGCTGCGCCTGCTACCCTTCCGGCATCTGTGCCAATACAACACAATGATGAAAAGTCTCTCAAGAACACGAAAAGCGCAAAGGCGACAGTCGCAAGAGGGAAGGTGCTGAGCGTCCGCGTCTATCCAAGTGAGTTTGGGAAAGAGCGTATCGCAAGGGAGGAGACGGAGGGACCGCCTGTAGAGGTTTTCAAAAAGAAGATAGAAAACGAAGAGGATGTCAATGAACGGACGATTCACGAAACCGGAGACGGAGCGGACTACGACGAAGACGCTTTGAGAAAGTATCAGTTGGAGAGATTACGGTGCGCTACCTCCTTACATATTTTTGGCGCACTGTTCAATAAAATGTTCAAAGGTATTATTATGCAATTGTTGAATGTGATACCGCCGAAGCTGCCGCGCACATTTACAATGAACTTGAAGGTACTGAGCTTGAGCGTTCAGCAAATGTGTTTGATCTCAGCTTTGTGCCCGATGAGATGGCATTTGATGAGGAATGCCGGTGAGTACTGTTGAACGTTATTGTAGACACCCTGACCGGAACCATATACAGCGACGAAGCGACAGATGATCCTGGAACACGGTATCGAGCAGTAGAGTTCGTGACTGATGTACGGGAATTCCATCATTATTCCTTATTTTTCACCCATTTTGCACATTCAGGCTCTCCGGCATTCAAAAGTCAAGCTCACTTGGGACGACGATGATCCGGAGCGCAATCACATTACTAGACGATCACTAACCAAAAAAGAAATCGAAGAAGCTGACTTCAAGGCGTATATCGCATCATCATCTTCTGAGTCCGATGATGATCCAGATCCTGTGTCGAAGAAGAGGAGCCAGAAGAACACCCAGAGAGACAAGCTTCGCACATTGCTTCTTGCCGGAGACGACGACGAACTTCCAGAGGGGTGGGGCCGGGATGATGACGCGGGAAAACATGACGATGTGGACATGGAAATTACATTCACCCCTGGTCTCACTGAGGCCAAAAAACCTGAGGACGAGACGACAATGGAGGCGTATCAAAGAAAGATGAGGGAGAAGCGTAAGAAAAGAAAGGAAGAGGTCAAAGCGAAACCTACTACAGAGACAAATAGCGAAGGTGGAAGGCAGTCTGAGAAAAAAGTCTCTTTCGATGACGACTTCTTCGAGGGCGCAAGTGGCAGAGGCAGCGAGGGAGAATCTGAGGCGGAGAATGCATCGGGGTCGATGATGCGGTTGTCAAAAACACGGGATGTCGACAAGCCAGTGCCACGCCAGGAGATGAAATCGGACGTTAAGGCAGAGAAGAAGGGGAAAAAGAAAAGGGGAAAAAAGAAAGTGATCGATGATGACGATGACGAAGTTCAGGACGACTTCATTATCGACGTAAAAGATGATCGATTCAAGGCAATTCACGAGGATCATCAATTCGCCATCGATCCCAGCAATCCTCAGTTAGTACCTGTGCTTTATTTTCTCCTAAGATGCTGATGTGTTCACAGCTTCAAGAAGACAAAAAGTATGGTGGCACTTATTGACGAACGAACTAAGCGCCAAAAAAGGAGTCGCCCTGAAGATGAGCCAAGTGCACGACTTCCCGCGAAAGTGGATGACACCAGCCTCAAGAACCTCGTTGAGAGCGTCAAACGGAAAAGCGCAGCGGCCAATCAGGGCGGATTTGGGAAGCGGCGTAAGGTATAGCCTCGATTATTCTACATTTTGTTCTCAGTTTTTTGGTGGGAACTGCATACGACGAGTGCTCGGCGTTATAATACTTATTCTTACACGGTTTCCGCGGTCATCGCATTGCTTGTTCATATACTCGTCTAGGGTTTCTGCCTTGAGTAGACGCGTTGGTTTGTTTTGTGCTTGTTTTTTTTTTTTCGCCCTGCACTCAAACCAAACAAGCGTCTCAAGATCCAAAATGTATGTGTATGAAATACACGCGTGCCAGTGCCATCGTAGGCTTCTAAGTAGATACAGAGCTAGCAGGATAAAATACAGGCCAATGCCAATTATTATATACACATGTACTCACCAAAATTAATGCAAATTCGATGGTCTCCTGCGGAGCCATAAATCGAACTGTCCTAGACGTCTATAGTCACCACCATCTAAGCACGGTCCGTCCCTCCCAGCTCGTGCATTTATCCAAATCCTTCTTCTCCACCAAGCTCTACCACATCCCAGCCATCTTCCTCTTCTAGAATACGTTCGCTCCTCAATCTACTGATGCCAGCGTCTTGTGCTGAACGTCCCGGCCGTATTCGTGCTGCCCGAGCAGGACTAGCAGCAGTGGCTTGAAGGACCTGGGCAAAGTCGAGCGTGAATGAGGGAGGGGTCGGAGGTAAAAGGAGTGGGGTGGTAGAGTGCGACCGACTGTAATGGGAGAACAAAAAACCAGTAAGAAGACATGCATTTCGGATAAACGACGAAGCAGGAATGAAGCGCTAAAGACTCACCGCCCAAGCTCTCCGCTACAACATACAGCCCACAAATTACTCAAAGCATCGCCCGCCTGGGACAAAGGAATTTCGACACCTTGGCTATGAGCAAGATAACACACGTTATAAAGAAGCATTGCAAGACCGGTTGTGAACGATTGATTTTGGCCGTGCGCTGGTCCCTGTTCTGGAGTTTCTGAGTCAGCTAGCGAGGCGGGTGGTGTACGGGACGGTGAGGAAGAGGGAGAAGACGGAGAAGACGGAGTAGAGGAAGGATTTGAAGTCAGGTGCAGAGGGTGTTTAGCTGTCCATCTATCCGCGGAAGGAGATAATGATAGGTGAAAAACTCGAGCTGGAAATACAGTAATTGAGAACAGTAGACGCACTTTGCCCAAGATTCACTCCCTCGTCCTGCTCCGATCCAAGGCATACCGACACCGAATCTTCTGCAAGACCACGAAACCTCAAATGGGAGTTTGATGCCTAGGTAAAAAGTAAGAAGTCCCAGAAAGTGAATGGTATGCGTTATCACGGCGTTGATGTGATCCGGTGGGTATCCTATGGTACACCCTGTGTAATCAATCAATTTCTTAGCGGAGTAGGCAGTTGTAACGTACGTCTAACATCTCCCGGTACTGGAAGAACCAATCCGCCAACAGTCCATTCTCCCCGTGCACCTGGCCGTCCGCCCACTGCAGGTCGTCCACCAACTTCAACAACGTGGAAGACCTCCACTAGCTCTTGTACAAGACCTGAGCGTGCTCTAGAAATAGTTTGACTCAGCACAGCGAGCTCCTGAGATTCCTTGGTAAGCGTTTGTGATTGGGGTGGAAGGAGGCGTGCAGCGTTGAGTGTGCGTCTGCGCTGAGCAAGGGTCTCTCGGAGGGTACGGAGGCGGTCGCGCTCTATATCGCTTAAAACAGTACATGCGAGCAAAGGTAAGACACGTACTGCTCTCGCAGTCTCTTCTCACTTTGGCAAGGCCATCTGCTAATTGATCGAGGTTGTTGTCCACTCGTGCAATCTCTGCACGAAGGAGGCGACCAGATTCGATAGATTTGAACGCCCGGGATGCACGAGCAACATGCTCATTTCTGCCCGAGGAAAAATGGTGCGTTTTAGAGCGGAAATCACGTAGACTATCATCATATGGCAAGCAAGGTCAGCACGAAATGCGATTCATGACAGGCATGTGACGTACTGGTTTCTCAGACAGTTGGCGCAATAGTACTGAAGTTGCCTCAGCTCGCAGTTCTTACACTTCATCGCATCTTCAAAAGCCTCAAGAAGGACAAAGTGTTCAGTGGTTCGGGTGCCAGTCACGGTGGCGGTGCCACTGCCAAGTACTGGATGACGTAAAGCAGACATCGGCTTGTGCAGTTGGGCGCTTGCTTCATCCGCGCCAACTTCCTGTCACTCCCTGGGTCCCGTTCTCATCATTCATCATTAACTACCGCTGCAGGCCCACAGAATGGTGTATCGACAAGGGCCCCTGCTCGCTCGCTATCCGTGTCACTCACCCAAAAAAGAGAAGGAACACGCAGCAAACGTAGGCACAACGCATCTAGCCCTCACGAACAAGGACTTTACCTGGCGCATTGGATTGGAGCGAGGTTAGGTTGATCATCGAAGCAAATTTCCAGTGAATGTAATCATGTGGTGCCTGCTGAGCGTCGTTCACGGTTGTTTGGTACTGTAGAATAACTGACGTTAGATCGCAAGTTGAGTGGGTTAGCTTAGAGAAGTAGAATCGATCAAAACAAAACGCGATAACACCTACGTACACAAAATGAGTAATCTGAGCTGAGTCTCCGATAGAACAATCAAACGAGAAGCTCCATCCCGCCCCATTCCAACACCCTGAACAAAGTCGCATCGCCAGCCCTTGCAGGATCAACTCCAACGACATCCACCCACCCACCAACATCTTTCTCTGCTTGCATTTGCGCATCAGCCCAATCTCCTAAGTGCTCCTTCCGGATACCTTGAAACAACATGCATATGCGAGTGACGACGTCAGGCTGTGGAGAAATACTCAAAGAAGCAGCGCGTTCGTATGTCGCTTGAGAGACGAATTGGAGGGCGATATATTCATGCTTCAGGAATGATGGTAGCCAGTAGCTACCAGAGCAATTAAGTGACGTGTTTATGATTTAAAAGCGAGAGGTAGTGCATGTATACGCACGTTATGAATGATGTTCTAGCTTCAGGTGTGAAGTCCCAGAGCCTGGAGGGACTTATCAAGGTAAACGGCAACTTTGCCCACTGGAATGACAACCGAATCCATATCATCGAGGTTGCTGGTTATCGGAATTGAATGTATCCACTTGGCTGCGGTTTGAATGCTGGTGACAGGGGAAATGCCTCCATCAGGCAATGTACGCCAAGTTACCTGAGCGGTTTCAAGCGAATCAATGACTTTGTCCTATATTTCAGGTGTGATGTCCAGATAGCGGCCATCGCAAGGTATGGAGTTGATTCGTCTGCAACGTGATCACATCTCTCGGAAAGCACGGGAAACATTGGTACGTGTGGTCGAGCATGAGCTTCAAGTTGTTGCATACACATATATGAGCCATCAGAGATTCAAATAGCTGTTCCGCTCACTTTATACGACCTTAGCCGGTCACTTCGGGTCAAAGCGTGAACCCATTTCAGCATGATACATGATGGGATTTGTTTTTGTTGATTCCGAGCCTTTCTACTAAGATGTGGCATTGACAGACACGATGTTAGTAGGTGACGATGCTAACTGTTTTTATATAGTTGATAGGGGATGGCAGTACTCCCAGGAAAACGGCACAGTGCTTGGGACCCTAACCCTACGGTGGGGTTTCGTTTATGGCGAGGATTGCTATATAAGGCAATCGTAACCCTACATTGATGATGGCAGAGGACATCTGCGGTGAGGAGTGCCTGTGGTTGCGGCACCGGATGGGAGCCGGTGGGTAGAGTCCCCATCCCTGCAGATTGTGCGGCTCCCAATGGGACCCGTGTCTGTGGTGAGATATCAATATACTTAATGATACATTCACTGTGTATCTCTATGGCACCCATTGGGACCCGCATCCAACACTGGGACATTATGAGACTCACAACAGATGCGGCACCCATTGGGACCCACGTACAACAATGGTGAAAAATGCTCCAACGGCCGTGGCACCCATTGGGACCCGCGTCCAACACTGGGCAATTGAAACACTCGCACAAGATCCGGCACCCAAAGGGACCTGCAGCTGTGGTGGACAGATTGACAACACTTGCACCAAATGTGGCACCCATTGGGACCTGCACCTGTTGTCAGTAAATTATACATTCGCTGTACAAACGTGGCACCCAGTGGGACCTGCAGCTGTGGTGGTCATATTCCCAATACCTGTAAAAACACAGCACCCAATGGGACCAGTGTCTGTGATGGGCATATTGACAATACCTGCAAGAACGCGGCACCCATTGGGACCCATGAATCAACATGCAAAAAACACAGTCCCCATTGGGAGCCACTTCTGTGGTGGGCATATCAACAACAACACCTGCAAAAGATGTGGCACCCGTTGGGACCCGCGGCTGTGGTGGGCATAATGGCAATACCTGCCAGTGCAGAGTGTGGCACCCATTGTGACCTGTGTATGTACATGCAGAACACGCGGTCCCCATTGGGAGCCGCGGCTGTGATGGGTATAGCAACAACACCTGCAAAAACGCGGCACCCAATGGGACCCGCAGCTGTGGTGGTCATATTGACAACTTGAAACCTGTAAAAACGGGGCACCCAATGGGACCCGCGGTTGTTGGCAGTGTATTATACAGATTTCTATAAAATTGCGGCACCCATTGGGACCCGTATCTGTGATGGGCATATCAAAAATATTGACAACACCTGCTAAAGATGCGGCACCCGTTGGGACCCGTGGCTTTGGTGGACATACTGACAACACATACAAAAACGCGGCACCCAATGGGACCCGCAGCTGTGGTGGGCTTATCAGAAATCCTTGCCAGTGCAAAATGCGGCACCCATTGGGACCCGCAGCTGTGGTGGACATTTTGGACATACCTGCCAGTGCAGAGTGTGGCACCCATTGGGACCCGTGTATGTACAGGTCAAAAACGCGGTCCCCATTGGAAGCCGTGACTGTGGTGGGGATATTGACAAAAACCTGCAAAATGCGGTCTCCATTTGGAGCTGCATCTGTGGTGGGCACATTGACCACACCTGCAACAAATGCAGCACCCGTTGGGACCCGCGGCTGTGGTGGACGTTTTGGAAATACCTGCCAGTGCAGAGTGTGGCACCCATTGGGACCCGTGTATGTACAGGTCAAAAATGCGGTCCCCATTGGGAGCCACATCTGTGGTGGGCACATTGACAACACCTGCAAAAACGCGGCACCCAATGGGACCCGCAGTTGTGGTGGTCATATTGCAACTAACGCGGCACCCATTGGGACCCGCGCCTGTTGTCAGTAAATTCTGCAAGTCCCTGTAGATACGTGGCACCAATTGGGACCCGCGGCTGTGGTGGGCATATCAATCACAATACCTGCCCAAAACGCGGCACCCATTGGGACCCGCATCTGTGGTAGGCATATTGAATGTCGATATGCCACCACAGATGAGGCTCCCAATGGAGACCGCGTTTTTTGCAGCTTCATATGCCGGTCCCAATCGGTGCCACACTCTGCACTAGCAGGTATTGCCAATATGCCTACCACAGGTGCGGGTCCTAATGGGTGCCGCGTTATTTATAGGGTCAAAACAGAAATAGGTTTCAAACTTGTAAAAAAATATCTTCTTTTGGGCTGGTACATTTCATAGAGGGTACTTCCAGGAATGATATGAGCCAAGAATTAAGAAAAACGGCGGTTCGGTTATGGAGATATGGTCGAAATACTGGTATTTTGGCCCACCCACCATATGACACCAAGGATGACCTCGGGATGCTCTGGGACCATTCCCAATCGATTCCTACGGTTGAAAAACCCTAGGACAGGTCCCCACACTACCGGGTTTGAGTCAAATTGCGTCACAGCCACATATGGTGGGGAGGGGGGGGCGGAGGGGGACCCTGCATATCTCAGGAACATGACTTCTTCTGGCAAATCGGGCTCACCCATCGTGTTCAGAGGGTTCGATAACCTCAGAAACAAGTCCTACATCATCACCTGCAAGTCATATGAAGGCTATAAAAATCGATGTGTAGAGGGGGGTAGCATGGCCTTGGTGATCAACTTGGGAATTTGATTGCTTCGTGCAAATCTGGCTTGACCATCGTCTTCAGAATGCTCAATAACCTCAGAAACAAGCCCTGCATCAACCTATGCAGGTCATATGAAGGCTGTAAAAATCGATGTATAGGGGGGGCAGCATCACCTAGGTGGTCAACTTTGCAACATGATTGATTTGGGCAAATCTGGCTTGACCATCCTTTTCAGAATGTCAAATAACACCAGAAACGAGTCCTATATCTTGCCATAGAAGCCACATGAAGGCTGTAAAAATCAATCTGTGGGGGAGGGGGGGCCAGTATGACCTGGGTGGCCAACTTTTCAACCTTATCTTTTTTCGCAAATCTGGCTCAACCATCCTTTTCAGAGCATTCAATAACCTCAAAATTGAGTCCTACATCAACCTCAGCAAGTGTTATGAAGGCTGCAAAGATCTTGGGAGGGTGAGGTAGTGGCACTGCTTACATAAGCAGGAATGCGGTCCTCTTACAAGCCCTCAGGGGGCCTGGTCATCACCCAATGCCACTGTGGTGCAGCAGCAAAGACATCTTGCTGCTTTTTTCCAATGTTCCCAGGTTGAGATCCTACATTGGCCATATAAAACACCAAAACTGCGAATGTGGAGGGTAGTTGGAGAAATGCACAGCAGGGACCAAGCTGTGACACTCTGTAACCATGTCTGTTTTTGTGTTCTACACATCTCACTCAACCAGGTTCCTGCCAGACATAAGACATCAAGTCCTGCATCAACCCCAGTGTATCATAACGAAGGCTGCAAAAATCGATTTTGGACCTGCTTACATAAGCAAAAGTGCGCCCATCTCAGAGTGATTCCTCACTCTAGGATCACTCCCAACTGATTCCCAAAGTTGCTCATCCATGGGTGAATTTCAGAGAGGCTTCCTTGACTCAGTAGCTGTCCTTGGGTCGAGTCATGCCTTCCATTCAGGACTTAGTGTGATCCCCATCCATCTGTGATTCCTCTGTAGTCCAGAGTCCCACTCTTCACCACACCTGATGGTTGCATTCTTGATAACAGTGGCAAGAATCTGAGACCAGTGGCTTGAATGACGAGCATAGCCAGTTGGAAGATGAGGATTGTAAGTAATGTGTCACTGCTCTTGTTGAGTCGTAAACAAAACTTACTATCTTGTCTGTAACATAGAATTGGAATCGGAGGATGGTATCGAAGACAATGAAGAACCTGAGACAGACAAAGATGTTGACATACCTCAAGAGATCAAAATATCCTGTTGGGTCGCATCAGAAGAAGGAAAGGTAATGGTAGATTCATCATGCTTACTACTAGTAAGTACTAACATGTCCCCATGAGAAATTTGATATTAGGGGGAAACTTTCCACACCAGAATACCCAGGCATGACAGCCTCCACCCCAGTGGATGGAGTCAAGTGCCCTCCATGGGTCGTGCTCCTGCCCTGGAAAGGCACAGTTAAATTTGACTGTGTTTCCTGCCAATATGGCACACCCCCACCAGCAGAGTTCAGACAAGTTGTGCAGATGATCTCACCAGAGATCACAGTAAGTCCTGAATGCAAGATAAGTCGGCCAACCCTTGCCTCACCCACTTCTCCCCTGCATTTGAGGGAAGTAAGGTATTGTAAAGTTGGTGTGTCACTCCTCATAGGAGTCGTCCCATCTGCATCAATCCCAGTATGTCATAATGAAGACTGCACAAATCGATCTTGAAGCTGCTTACATAAGCAAAAGTGCGCCCATCTCAGAGTGATTCCTTGCTCTAGGATCACTCCCAACTGATTCCCAAAGTTGCTCATCTATGGGTGACCAGCAGAATCTTCAGAAATTTAAACCAAACTATCTCCAGACCGGAGTACCTGGGCATGATGACTTCCATGAACATATTTCACAGAGGCTTCCTTGACTCAGTAGCTGTCCTTGGGTCGAGTCATACCTCCCATTCATACTACTACCTATGATGTAGTAAATATGGATGGAGTTGAGTGTCCTCCATGGGTCGTACTCCTGCCCTAGAAAGACATAGTTACAAGTCGACTCCCACACACAGGTTCAGGTCAAAATATCCTGTTGGGTTGCATCAGAAGAAGGCAAGGTAATAGTAGATTCATCATGCTTACTGCTATATGACGTAGTATACTACTACCTACGACGTAGTATATTACTATATGACGTACTATATGACGTAGTATACCCCCATAAATGTCGAGTCCCACACACAGGATCAGGTCAAAATATCCTATTGGGTTGCGTCAGAAGAAGGCAAGGTAATAGTAGATTCATTATGCTTGCTACTAGTAGGTACTAACATGTTCCCATGAGAAATTTGATATTAGGGGGAAACTTTCCACACCAGAATACCTAGGCATGACGGTCTCCACCCCAGTAGATGGAGTCAAGTGCCCTCCATGGGTCGTGCTCCTGCCCTGGAAAGGTACAATCAAATTTGACTGTGTTTCCTGCCAGTATGGCATGCCCCCACCAGCAGGTTTCTGCCAAGTGGTGCAAATCATCTCATCTGGGATCACAGTAAGTCCTGAATGCGAGCTATGGGGCTCCCCTAGTATTGACTAGTATTGACTTTTTTTGCCTAGTTTGCTGATATTTGCACATTGAAGTGGCCTTCCTGGAAGGCCACTGTGCATGGGGGTCACTTCTTACTCATATTATGTATGCATGTATATCAATATGTGGCCTTCCTGGAAGGCCACTGTGCATGGGGGTCACTTCTTACTCATATTATGTATGCATGTATATCAATATGTGGCCTTCCCTGAAGGCCACTGTGCATGGGGTCACCTTTGACTCATATGATGTATGCATGTATATCAATATGTGGCCTTCCTGGAAGGCCACTCTGCATGGGGGTCACTTCTTACTCATATTATGTATGCATATATCAATATGTGGCCTTCCTGGAAGGCCACTCTGCATGGGGGTCACTTCTTACTCATATTATGTATGCATGTATATCAATATGTGGCCTTCCTGGAAGGCCACTGTGCATGGGGTCACCTTTGACTCATATGATGTATGCATGTATATCAATATGTGGCCTTCCCGGAAGGCCACTGTGCATGGGGTCACCTCTGACTCATATGATGTATGCATGTATATCAATATGTGGCCTTCCCGGAAGGCCACTGTGCATGGGGTCACCTCTGACTCATATGATGTATGCATGTATATCAATATGTGGCCTTCCCGGAAGGCCACTGTGCATGGGGTCACCTCTGACTCATATGATGTATACATGTATATGTATAGTGGCCTTCCCGGAAGGCCACTCTGCATGGGGGTCACTTCTTACTCATATGATGTATACATGTATATGTATAGTGGCCTTCCAGGAAGGCCACTCTGCATGGGGGTCACTTCTTACTCATATTATGTATGCATATATCAATATGTGGCCTTCCTGGAAGGCCACTGTGTATGGGGTCACCTCTGACTCATATGATGTATACATATATATCAATATGTGGCCTTCCCGGAAGGCCACTGTGCAATGGGGTCACTTCTTACTCATATTATATATACATATATATGTATAGTGGCCTTCCTGGAAGGCCATTGTGCAATGGGGGTCATCTCTTATTTATATATGTATACTTATAGGGTAGGGTCATAACAGAAATAGGTTTTATACTTGTGAAGACAATACTTCTTTCAGGCTGGTACATATCATGGAGCAAGTGGCCTTCCAGGAAGGCCACTGTGCACAAGGACCACCCCCCATTATGTATGTATATGTATCTGTGTGAATGGTGGCCTTCTGGGAAGGCCACTGTGCACATGGGTCACCTCCCATTATATAAGCATATGTATGTGTATGAATGGTGGCCTTCCTGGAAGGCCACTGTGCACATGGGTCACCTCCCATTATATATGTATATGTATGAACAGTGGCCTTCCTGGAAGGCCACTGTGCACATGGGTCACCTCCCATTATAAGCATATGTATGTGTATGAATAGTGGCCTTCCGGGAAGGCCACTGTGCACAAGGATCATCTCTCATATATATATACATATACATCTATAATGGGAGGTGACCCTTGAGTACAGTGCCCTCTTGGGAAGGCCCCCACAATGACACATATATATGAGAGATGAACCTTGTGCATGGTGGCCTTCCTGGAAGGCCACTATTTATACACATACATATGCTTATAATGGGAGGTGACCCATGTGCACAGTGGCCTTCCAGGAAGGCCACTGTTCATACATATACATATGCTTATATAATGGGAGGTGACCCATGTGCACAGTGGCCTTCCTGGAAGGTCACCATTCATACACATACATATACATATATAATGGGAGGTGATCCTTGTGCACAGTGGCCTTCCAGGAAGGCCACCATTCATACACATATATATGCTTATATAATGGGAGGTGATCCTTGTGCACAGTGGCCTTCCCAGAAGGCCACCATTCACACAGATACATATACATAAATAATGGGAGGTGACCCATGTGCACAGTGGCCTTCCAGGAAGGCCACCATTCATACACATACATATGCTTATATAATGGGAGGTGACCCATGTGCACAGTGGCCTTCCAGGAAGGCCACCATTCATACACATACATATGCTTATATAATGGGAGGTGATCCTTGTGCACAGTGGCCTTCCAGGAAGGCCACCAATCACACAGATACATATAAAGTCATGCCGTAGCTCGGTGCCAGTCCGCTTGGGCTCAGGCTTGCCCAGTTTACTGGTAATTAGGCTGTCCTCTTGCACACTAAACCACTGGTGCGAATTTAATGTAGTTTGCTAGTCACACGAACCAAATTGAACCAGCTACGACCCAAAAAGTAAGAATCACAGCTTGACCAGCTTGAGCCAGTCGTAAATGTGGCTTCTGGAAGTTCTCGCTTTCTCTTTGTTCATTCATTGGATTCACTGTTGTATTTTTGCTGCTCTGATATCATGAACAAGGTCCCCATTTGAATTGCACCTGTGACTCCCACACAAGTGTACTAATAAGAGGTGATAGACCCGGGCCTCCGCACCTCTAAGCCGAGGGGGTTAGTTATAGTAAATCCAGGCTAGGTTCAATACTGGTGCAATATCTCTGCCTGGGACTTGTGAGAAATCTCCCTATAGTTAAGCGCGTGACAGCTCGGGAACACCCGCCATATCTATTAATAATGCTACTGCCCGTCAGCAACAATAGTGTTGCGTATGAGCTCGCTGTGCTCGATGATGAGCAGCCCGTTCTCACTCATTTCTCAACCGTTTGACAGCGCGTTTTTTGCAATGGTTTTCCGGTACGTATTAGAGTGCTACATGATAGCTTGGATGGTCAATTTATCCTATATACACATACTGTAACAGATTTAACTATGAGTCTGTAGCAATACGCAGCACCTCGTCCAACACTTCAGAAGCCTCCTCCATGTTACTGACATCCTCCTCCTCCTCTTCAAAATCTTCTTCAGCCTCTGGCGCACTGATGGAATGGGCAGATGGGTCGTTAGTGGAGGTACCACTGCTAGAGAGAGCATGGGTCAGTTGGGCGGGGATAGTGATGTTTGGTGTACTCGAGCTGTCTCCAGCATCGTTGGAGGTACAAACTCCAGGGGCAAGAATACCGGAAAATCCTGGCAGAGTGGCAATATCCTGTAGACGCTGGAGGTGACGTGAGTTGAACCGGCTGCGAACTCGGCGCCGAAGATTGATTTGGTGGGCGAGTACTGGGTAGAGGACCTCTGCCTGTCATTGGCACTCACAGAGGTAATGCTCCTCGTCACATAAGTATGTGGCCAGGCGGCGCACTTCAACGTTTAGCCGCGTGATTTCTTCTCTTGCACGGCAAGTCTTGAAATAAAGGTCGGTTGCTTGACGTGTGGATGGCGATGCCCAGGGATGTTGTGAAACATCATTACGTGAGTCACGGAGGAGGTCGAAGTCGGCGAGAAAGGCATACTCGACAACCTCCTCCCATTTGAGACTTTGGCGTGGGGGCGACAATGCTCGTGCCGCTGTATTGTACCGATTGAGTGCAGTCTTGATGGCAGCAGAACGTGCTTGCAGCGCCTTTGCAATGTGTTTTCGCATTTTATATCCTATAAATGAAATGTCGTCAGCCCGCTAAGACACATGGGCAAAATGCTTACCAGTCCCAGACCTGTTCATCTTTGTCAGCTCGAATATGCGTGCAACGACTAGACCTTCCAGTGTGTCGAGCGCGCGCTGGTACTTGCGGTTGGCAACTAGACAGCCCGCACTTTGCCAGTCTGGATCTTCTGGTGTCCAGCGGTGTGTGATACTGAGTTTGCATTCGAGTTCTTGCACGAATCTTAAGTCCTTCTCGTAGTTCTCTAGGGCGTGTCATCGAGCTGTTTCAAGCCGCCTTGTAGCGCTCTCATCGGATGCAAGGCCGTGTGCAGTAGCAGGAGTAGCCACAGCCCATACAGAACTCGAGGCATCAAGCTCATCCCTGTACACAATAAAATTTAGATAGCTCACACGGAGAGAGCAAAGACTCACTTGCTCGCACCAAGATTAATTAGCCTCTGAAAATACTCCATCTGCAATGTTTCGTCCTCAGGCTCGGTACGAAGACCCTGTAGGTAAGTCTTCTCTTCTGTCAGCCAGTCCTCGAAGATGGACTCATGAGTTAAGTTGAGATCATGCATTAGCTTTGGGAGTGTGACGTGACTGTCACTGATAATGTCGAGGGCCTGTTTGTAGTTGTTGTACAAGAAATCGGCTGAAAAATTCAAGTTGGAAAATGTAGAGACAGCGAGGAGATAGAACATACATAAATTTGCATATACCTCGTATTCATCGTTGTACTCAAAGTAGCTTGCAATAGCTTGTTGGCGGTGAAAGATACTTGTGTAACGTGTCGTAGGTGCTAATGCATTAGACTTTGAGAATGTGCGTTCGCACGTCTCTAAGTCCTCGAGCCCCAGACCTGGAACATATCTTGCGAGGTGATCGAGCTGGCAAAGTCGGCGATGAGCATGCCCATGGAATGCTCCCACAAGAGACGTATAATGGAGGGAACGTGCGCGGGGACCTAAAGGGCTGTTATTGAGCGTCGTCCTGAATTGACACCCTATGTCATATCCGCCACCAAGACCATCGCCAAAGGTGTCTAGTAGCTTTGAGACAACAGCGAGGGGATATTTGGCCCTGCGTTGTAGTTAGTGACTCACACAAGCGTCCCAGTCTGAATTCTGGACTCACAACTCCCCACTCTGCACCATATCAGCAATTAAGAGGCAGAAGCCATGGCGGCACACTGCTGCGAAGATTCCTGTCTCGTCATATACCCCCCACGCCCTTTTGGTCTTCTCGTCGTCCATGTTGTTCCACCTAGCTGCGCAAGGGTTTTCTAGTGAGTCTGCATTGAGTGTTGCCTAGAAATGAGTCAAAAAAAACTGTTGTTGAGGCCAACTGATAGACATACCTCTGAGTCCACAATGCCTGCTTTCTTCCACTGATTGATGTACTCCTGCGAAAGATAGCGATCTCCTTGGACGTGCTGTGTAGTAGGTAGTTCAGATGACTCTCCACTGTCATTGTCGTCTATACCAAGTGTGCGCCGAAGAATGCGCTTGAGCGAATTAGCATGTAAAGGTCAAATGCGATCGTGAGTTGGCGTGAAAGGTAGCGGTGATACTCGACCTTCAAATTGGTTCATCAATAAGTATTAGTACGAACTGAGAGATTGAACGACATACCCCATGTAAATCACAAATCGTTTTGCTGAATGCCTGCATCGAAAAGTGAGGTTCCGAAGATGTGCAACACGGTATAGTTCGAGTGCATCAACAGTGACAGCGACAGAAGGTGAAATGGGTGAACATGGGATGACTCCATGCTGGACAAGGGCAGATGCAATAAATGTGTCCGTCGTCCTGATTGTGAGTGTTGTGTTCTCAGCGCCTATTCAATGACATCAGTCACTGATGATTCTCACATTGTAAGAAGACACAACTCACGGAATACGTCAACGACTTTACCTGTCCAGAAACCTGAGTTAGCCTCCACTTCTGGTACGCACCTTTGATCAAAAAAGCTCCTTTTCCCACTTAGTGCATGGTCCAGACTCCACGCCAGAAATGTGTTTGTGATAGCTGGTAGCTGCATATTAAATGCATCCACCCGTTGCTGTATTCGATCACGCCGTGTGCAGTGGTCGATTCGCCGTGTGTTGCCTGTAGACGTAATGCTGTTGCCCCGGCAAAGGTAAGTGAAGTTAACATGAACTTAAATAGACTCACGGTTGCCAGAAATCCCCCATGATTTCGTGAGCGAGATCCTCTATAATTCCTATGTCCACTCGCTGCTCTCCTCGCAGGATCTCGTCGACATCGGGTGACATGTCTTGCTCTGCCTCGTACATGATGTCATCTGTGTCATCTTGCCACTCGGCCAGGGCTTCCAAGGCCTGGCGCTGTTCTGTGGTCATCGCTAGTAATCTGAGGTAAGTCAATGATGATTATATCGAGACATTGATACGCACCTTGTAGACGTTCTTTTCTGCGGACCTGCGAGCTTGTCGCTCGCGCTGACAGAGCCCTAGGCCCATACACTGCGTTAGTGGCCACACGGTGACCACTCTGATCACGCTTTGAGCCTAGCTGATGAACCTTTCAACTAGACAGTCCCATTCGATTGCGACTTTTTGACATAGCCATGCCTGGGAATTCTTTCAATAAACAGTCTCCAGGCGTATCCTGCAGGTGAGTTTGTTTTGATGCTTATCAATGAATTCAGATGTTGGTTTCGACTCTGTGACCTATACGAAGAAGACCGTTGAGGAGTCCATCACTCTCAAAATCAAGGACCAGTCTCTTCCTCTATCCACGACTCCTTCCCCCATTCTAACTCCTGCTAATTCGACCCAACACTCTGGCAGTCCACATTTCGTATTTCCTCCAACACAGTGTCACGGTCAGCCGCCTTTGCATGCCGACTTGACTCTTCCGGTAACGACGGTGCCATACGACTCGTCCGTCCCACATCCAGACGAGCTTCGTCCTCCAAGTGGAGTCAAAATACAAGGATACTATGTAGTCACCATAGGCCAAGAGGTCGGCATATTCTTTCACTGGTATGTATTCTATGTCTCAATTTCTACGTTTTCTCACTGTTTGAAAACTAAGGCTTGATGCGAAGGTGTGCGTTGATGGCATCAGCGGTGCTGCTCACGCACGCTATGACCACTGGTCTGACGCACTGGCCCTGTACACAATGCACTACCACCAAGGCCTTGTGCGTGCAGTACCTACAGTTGGAGGACCTTTCTTTTATTCTGGCCCTTCCCAAACCATTGTAGCTGCATCCGCAGCTACCGTGCCCAATCCAACATCTAGTCCAACACGTAGCGCATCATCCTCAGACTCTGATGAGCTCTGGTCTTATTTCGACGATCCATCCCAGGAACTGAGCAAGCGTTAATGGTTTGTATATTGAATTCTCTGTACCCATCCTCGGACTGACCACAATGACTCTTACAGTATATGTATTGTTGCACGCCTTATGTACAGTAATAGATTGTTTAGCTACATAATCAATATGTATCCTCAAGGGGGACTTCTGCATTTCTATTCAAAGCGCATATGAATTCAGTTCTAGTGACATAAGACTTATGGAAGTACTAGTAATTGTGTTGACATCACAGGTAGAAGCTACATAGTGCACATTTTGTATCATAGCACTACTCCGAAGTTGGAAGTTGGAACTGAGCGTAACTCGAGCAAACTAAGCCATCCAACATGAACATGCAGCAAGTTCGTTACACAACTCATTTCCTTGCCTCGGTCATGGTTGGCAGTAGTATAAACAACTATCTTAATGATCCTGAGGCACTTTCAGACTGTAATCATCTCCTGTAGTTGAATCCGAGAGTGTTATGTTATGATAGCGAACACGTTCACCATACTGTTCGCTATGTTCGCTATCTTAGGGCAGACTCTCAACTGATCTCACCTTGTCCATAATGCATGCTGAATGTTGTGATGCAAGTGCAGGCTCTCAATAGATATCGTAAATTATGCACTGAATGGTGCTATGCAAGTGCAGACTCAAGAGATCTCATCACACCGAAAATTGTGTGCAAAGACAGCATTCATATTATGCAAAGGATGTATCGTAAATCATGCGTGCTCATAGTACCGTGTAGAAGATAGTCGAGATAATGGAACAGCAGGCACATACTCGTCAAGTTTGACTTCAAAAAATTTGACTTCTGACAAGACGTCAAACACAAGATCATACAAATGAATCAGCCTTAGTTGTAGTATTTGACCTAATATGAATGGCAACTACCAGCTTTCAAATTGACACCTTTCATGGCAACTATTAGCTGTGCACTTTGACCTATTGCATGGCTCTTGCCAGGTCCCTATTTTGCCTGGTGTGTTGGCTTTCACAGCCGCATTTTTGGGATTTTTGAAACTCAGCTATGTGTTCAGTCACAAATGTGGACATTCACAAAACACATCCTGTTTTGGTCACCTTTTCATGTCAGGCCTCCCCACATTACCCCTACATTATTCCCACACTCCGCATTTTCGCATTTTTAGCCACCTACTGTGGGAATTACCCCACAACACCCAAAACATCATCCCAATATGGTACACCACATAATTACAATTATTCCCACACCCTCCCCACCTCACTGCAGCTTCACCACTACACCACAATAGGTCCTCCCTTGTATCTAAGTAGTAGTTTGGTATATATACACATAATATAATATAAGAGACCGCTTTTTTTGTCTATTTGTGTGCCTGATCCTCCTCCAGGGCCTTTTCAAAATAGGGATGGGTACAAAACATTTTCGCATTTTTGCCCCTTTGGTGGGGAAGTGTTCTATTATATTGAGAACATGTTTATGAGCATATATAAGTAGATTCCCATCTTTATTTCACCCCATGAAGTGTCCTACATCAATAGATATAGCATATATGCAAGAAAACACAGAATATGTTCCCATTTGATCATTTTTAGGTGAATAGACTTGTAAAAATTAATCCCAGCATCTATTAAACAATAGAAACAATGTATCAGGAGCCCAGGACCATAGGGTCATACCCTGTTGCATGGTGTGCCCCCCCTCTCCTGGTGGTTCACCCCCTGTGAAAATTTTTCCTGTAGGACCGGACCTTAATTGAGGTGAGGGGTCTATTTCTATGTATATTTGGAGTAGATCTATCATAAAGCTGGCCCAGGACACACATAGGATCTTGCTACAGGAACAAAAACATGGAAAATCGCATTTTTGACACTTTTGATGTTTTTCAGTGTCTTACTCTTGTATAGATAATACAACCTGTTCATATATCATTATTATAGCATATATACTTGCTTTTGGTGACAAGGATCAGCTCAAAATAGGCTGGAGGTTTGAGTTAGTGTGAATGCTTGCTATTTCTACTGATAAGGAGCCCATCCTTTCAATACATCGAAATTTGATAATCAGACACCTGGAGTAGTTTTAAAATATATTCAGTATCATAGCTCTAAATTTATAGCACAATCCAACAAGAATTGAGTGCTGAGGAAGTGAAATAGATAAGAAATTGAGTGTGGGAAAGTTCAAGGGCCCAAAACATCAGTGGTGTTCAGAGTACGCCCTTGAAATCTCGCTAAGGTCGGTAAAGTTCGGTAAGACCGTCAGAGAAATGTCTTGAAAATCCTAACATAAGTGCGGCTTCACTCGGCATTGCGGTCGGACTTCAAAACGAGACTTAGTGAGAAAGAGAGATGTAATGGATAATGCAGAATAGCAGCAATGAGATATGTACATGTAGGTAGACTGTAATGTACCCTGTATCCAACTCCAGCTGTGTAATAAAAATGGTGCAGTGAGATATGCGTTGTGCAGAGTGCGGCAAAGTGCTGGGTGACCTGCGTCAAAGTAAATGTGTTGAGGAAAGGGGGGGGGGGGGGGATGACTAGATAGTGGCAGGGAGGCATGCATGTGCATCGCACGAGGCTAGTCAAATTGTTGGGAGCTAGCAGTGTCAGCCATCCATGGCAGCGCTGGGTTGATAATGGTGGCCAGGAGGCACTGATATGGGGGTAGACGGAAGGGCGATGCAAGGGGGTAATTCCTGCCCACACGAAATGTGAGGATAAAGAGAGCACTGAAGGATTGGCAGGGAATGGACCTAATGGTAATACTGCTAGGGCTGTCCGTGTCAACGCGGATGGGGGAGGGACTCTTCAGCCTCATCAGGGCGCCATTTGGGTTACACATGTGACTAAGAGCACAGAAGGGAGAGGTAGTGAGAGTAGTACCCGTGTCTGTGTGACCATCCAGGTCCAAAGCGGATGGGGTAAGGTTGGTCAAATACCATGGGGGGGCAATCAGGCATGTTGAATGTGAAAAAGAGCTGGGGAGGTGCATACAAGCGCAATAAGAAAGCTTGAGTTGATGGTGGAGTTGGTTGTTACAGATCGTGCAGATCATGGATGTTGGGCGTATAGAGCGTTGTCGCTGGTGGCTCGACATCTAGCACAAGAGCAACCAAGTAAATTTAAGCTCCGCTTGAA